>JAOTAV010000030.1:256114-294994 GCA_026546445.1 Cyclargus thomasi | reverse complement strand
CCGAAATAACACAAATTTAACAAAAAATACAAAACTCACAACGTCACTCTCTGAAATCCCCGCCAAAACTCCCTACTTCCTATTAACTCAGAGATCTGAAATTTAGTACAGAGCTAGGGGTTAATGGTCATATAAAGGGAAAATTATAAAAAGTAGGATAATAAAAAAAATCCAATTTTAATTTGGCAAAAACTTATACCTTGATGATGTTATTATGTGAGCCTCCTTAAATATTTTATTTATTTTGTTTTTATTATTTATGGTCATAGCAGAAACAGAAATACACAATATGAAAAACTCTCTAGCTCCCTTTTTCGAGATAGATCCTGAAAACAGAAAGACGATAACCCTTTGGGTAAGTAGGGAAGCCTAAAAGAGATATGTGCCGAATAAAAAAAGAACGTTTATACAACAAGACGTGAATTCCCACCAAAAATATCCTTAAAAAAGCAGGCCAAGTCTTGTTTATCTCTAAAAAGTAATGAAATATAGATAAAGGCATACAAACCCAAACTAGGCTCCTTCCTGTGATTTGTTTATTATTATAGTTAATCTTATACAACTAGCCGTTGACTTTTACTTATTAACGAATAAAGTATGGTCAAAGGCCAGTTATATAATATTAACTATAATGATAAACAAATCACAGGAAGGAGCCTTGGATTCGGCATGGCAAATCCGACTAGGTTAGGATAGGTTAGGCTAGGAAGCAAAGGTAGGAAGCGCAGCCTACAAACGCTCAAATTGGCTTCGCGTAGGAGGACGACGGGAGCAGGGCAATTTCAGGTAGTATACAAAACACTCCCCGTGAACCAACGAATCGTGATAGCCGGTCAACGATGAAGAGGGAAGTCACTGACAACTTCTCGACGCAACTTCAATTCCAGCTTGTTTGAAACACTGTCACATTCGATAATCCCAGCGGACTTCTTTGGATACGAACTACGATACAGAAGGTGTAATTGTTATATCTTAGCGCCTAAGTCCAGCTTGTCTGAAACACAGTCACTATCAATAATAACAGCGCCCTTAATTGGATTCAAATCACGTTCACCCATTCAAGCAAGTAAGAGGCCCCTGTATTATTAAATCTTTTTTTTAAATTAGAGGCTAAGCGAGATTCACCTGATAGAAAGCGACTGCTGTTGCTCATAAACACTTGAAACAGCAGGAGCGTTGCAAGTGCGTTGCACGGTTAAGAAATATTTTAACGAAGGAATAGGCTACAGAAATAGGGATGGGAAATCCGGTAAAGTCACTCACTTGATGAAACGCGTCGCAACGCTGTTTTCTGTGAGGCCGTGGTATCTCTCCTGGAGTCGGCCCATTCGTGTTGAAGCATGGCTCTCCCACGGTAATGAACGTCGAACGATAATGTCTTAGCTTCTAACCGGATTAGAACCTTGCACCCTCTCGTGCGAACCAAAGGTTTATCCACTAGGCCTCGTTTTCATCATACTTATTAGACGCTAAATTTACCCCACTGGTCTGGTAAACAAGCCTAAAACTCTATTTATTTTTAAGAATATATACCATGAATACTTGTAAGACGGCAAAAAGAGATTGTTTCATGTAAAGTTAAGGCAGAACTCAGAAGTAATTAGTATAATTTCAATATTGCAAAAAGCATAGGCCCATAGGCATATAGGTAAGATATTAAATATTAATTGACACATATACTTAAAACTATTCATAACAGGTTGGCATGGCATTAGTAATCTGTTAGTAACCACTTAAGTGATCCATAAATTTAAATTGATTACCCTGAGTCGTATGTATATTTACAATATGCTCACAATCAATTTATTAAAATATTCCTATAATTTTTAAGAATATAATATGCATTTGTTTGTGATGCTAAATGATAATTTCTCGTGTTGCCTGAATGTGTAACTGGAGTTAATTATACATAATATGGTCATTCACAAGTTATTGTGTATTGCGCAGTATAAAAAAGTTTCACGAGGAAGTCAGTTTCCTCAAAAGAAGTACTCCATGTTGAAGCATTTAAGGCAGGTTAAATTTAATGCAGCGCATTTCAGAGAAGTTAATAGTGTATTTTTAATTGATGCCAGATTTAGGACCTACTAATCCTACCAAAGACATAAATGTAAAAAATGAAAGTCAAGTTCAATACAAAACCAGCTATGTCCTGTTTTGGATTTTGCCGTAAAAAGAATGGAGATCTAAATGAATGCCAAGTTCTTTACAAAGTCCAAATATGTATTTATAGGAAAACAATAACATTTTGAACATGTATAAAACTGTATTTATATATTTTATTAGATTCATTTTATAAAGTTATTCAGCATTTTTTCTATCCTTATATAAACAGACCAAGTCAAATCTTACCATAATTTAAATTACAACACTGAAACTCATCTTTTAAATATTAAAATTGTTACGAAAACACGCAATGCTGTCATAATAAATGTAAAAAACGTAAACCTATACAACTTAGGTAAGGACTACCGATAGTTTGTATATCAGGCGTTTAGCTCCATCTGTTAGAGGAAGTTGTAACTAATTTCAACATACTCAAAAATGTAAAACTTTCTTACGCCCCTAGGGCAATGGAGCCCCAGGTTAATAGGGTGGACCGTAGAAAAATAATAAAATATAGACATTGTTAACATTAACGGACTTTACGTTTATAAATTCTTTATAACACATAGTGACGGCTAGTATTTATACCAATAAATATTCAATATTATTTTCTATTTAACACTTGTTTACTCGTTAACGCACTACCTTTATTGAATTGCGATGAAATGATGTCGTCACATCCATTGCCGCCTTATAACGACGCGTTTGTGAGTCAAAATCCATATAAAAAACATTTTTTTTAATTCACAACTGTATTAAAAATTATTTGTCTGTCGGTCATATTTACCCTAGGGCCAGAAGAGCGGGGCGACCTAGGGGCTACCTAAGGGTGACCTGCAGGAAAAGCCTAACGCTATGGAGCCCTAGGATGATAAGGCAGAAACCTACAAGAGCCCGGGGCGCCCAAACTTGAAAATACGTTCCTGGTCTCGGCCTTATTGCGGACACATTCCGTTAATGGTTGTGCCACGTCACATTCTGACTAAATTGGTTACGAGATTTTCCTGTCCAACAAAAATGAAGAATGTCCTCTGGATCAGAAACCAGGTTTCAAAATACGTAGAGAACCACTTAATATTAAGTAAGATTAACTATAAAACAATCGACCAGCGATATTAAGAATGAGGCCGAATGTGAAATTTTGCGCCGATGTAAGTTGATCACACTCGTAGTCGACCTTAGAAGTTATAATCATACTAAAGAAAGAAATACGCGGCTCTTAAAGATTCTCTTTTAACAGGTACTTAATTCATTGAAGGTAAACATTAAGTCCCAGTGATTACTTGTTTAACTGATAAACTAACGAACAAAATAAATTAATACCTTATGTAATAGGCGATTTGTGTACAATCATATCAATTCTCTAATTTGATATTGCTCTGATTAAATTGTTTTGATAAAAATCTGATAAAACCTTGCGGTGGTCGAATCGCCATTTCCATGTCAGCTAATTGAAGGTAAGCTTATTATGTTATAGTTTTTTATTTACACAATATTATATATTTTAATTTAATTATGTTAAATATGGGAAAGGTCCTTGCCTAGCAGTGGGACAGCATTTAGGGTCTTATAAAAATTTAACTTTTTAGATGGTGCAGCTTAGAGGCACGTTTGTAATACTTACGGTAGTTTTACTATCGTACTCTGGCAAGTGTGGTATGTACCTATGTTCTATTTTATGCTGATTACATACGTTTACGTAAAATAATTTTTTTCGATCTTGCTTTTTTAAGGTTTTTTATGATATTTAGGTGGCAAGCGAGCAGACGGGTGGAAAGCAACTGCCGTCGGCCATGGACACTCGTGACATCCGAAGAGCCCCTTTATACGTCTATGATGAAAATAAGTATAATTCTTAGCATGGCTATCCATGGATGGATGGATTACAATCTGCAGCTTTGTCCCTACCGCCAACTTAAATTCGCCCAATTTTTTATTCTTAGCAAATGCCTTTACAAAAAGCCTGTAGGTTTTTTTTTTAAATCGACGATATTAAAATATATACGTGTAATTTTAGATCAGCCTTGCAATGCTCGAGACTTGGGTATCGAAGGGCGGTCCATAGTTTGCGTTTGCAATGCCCAGTACTGCGATACCGTCAGTCGCGAGGCGCCGGCTTCAGGGGGATACGTCGCCTACACCACCAGCAAGGTAGCGTTTTATCCACTTTTTTGGCAACGGTGGCTCATTGACACCAGGGGGTTAGCCAAGATCTGAGCCCTACACAGAGATAATAGAGTTCTTTATATTTCCTAACCCAGTGGGATGGATGACCGACACGACTGGCGAGAAACTGGCGAGGCGCAGGACTAGGCGTAGATTTATAAAAAGGCTGTTGCAGGCCATGGTCTGTGGGAGGCAGTGCCTAGCCTCCTAGAAAGGCAGGAAATTTCGCAGAGCCGCAGAAATAACGTGGCCTTAATTTATAACAAATTTAAATCCTTCATTGTGCAGGACCCACTATTTCCATACCATTAATCTCACTCGTCAGACATCAGCCTACATTGTCGTGCTTGGAAATAACATATTTACAATATAGGAATTTAACCCATGACATCAAGAGCTTTTAACCGTTACTATATTGGACACAGAGGCATGCAGGGCTGTGAAAGGCGTATATTATATTTATAGTAAAAACTAGCTGTGCCCCATAGTACTACCCACGTAAAAAGTAGCCCATGTGTTAATCCAGAATATAAGCTAGCTCCATGCCAAATCTTATAGAAATCGGTTTAAGCGTGAAGAAGTTACAAACGTACGTCGTACACACTCACAAAATTTCGCATTTATAATATTAGTAGGATACAGTATCTTCTGCCAGTCACAAATTTTTAGGAACTCGAACTTTAGCAAAGAACTATCCCTAGTGAAAGAACTAAGCAAAAACAGCTCTGAACAACATCTACGACAAAATATAGAGTTCTAAATGTAGATAAGTTACAATGAATAGAAAGTATTTCTTCATATTTTTAACCTTTAACATAACTATGCATAATACATTTTTTAGTCGGGAAAACGTTTCGAGAAGAGTTACGGTAGCATACAGGTAGGGCTGCCATTCGCGAAGGAAACCCAAAGCAAGGCACAAGAGAAGGTCACTCCGTACATTCTGGACAGTATCTGTAAGTTACATAATATTATATATACTAAACTCGTAAGGTATATATTGTTAGTATTATTTCATTATTAAATGCTTAGACTAGAATGGGGCGCCTGGCTGATATTTTTCATACCCATCAGGATTGAGGTTAAGTTGACGCAGCTAATGGGATGTCGTCCAGAGCGCTGGTAGCAATAGTGTGTATATACTATACATAAGATTCGACGACTTTCGTACTTGTGTACGTTCAATCCTAGCGATAGGATCACTGAAAATGTTGAAGTTGTCACTTTTTACTTTCATGCTTTTATGAGAATGCCCTGCCCACACAATGCATATTATCATATGCCCATAGAAAAGAACAAAATATTAAATTTAAATCTTAATTCGGATCAAGTTAAAAGTCGGAAGACCTGTTGATACTTAAAAGAGGCCTACTTTTAAGGGGGAATCTGGCGTGAGGCATCTTTAGCCCTGAGTGCCGGTACCAGGTACCAGACCATCGAGGGTTTCGGTGGGTCGGTCACCGATGCCGCTGCCATCAACTGGCGGAAGCTTTCTGATGCTGCACAATCTCATTTTATCAGGTAAATAATGAGCAGTGGGGTAACTGTACGTAAGTGGCCCGAAGCAAATTGATGGTATCATGCAGATATCAGTTCCTATCAGTTAAAAATGACATGTTTATAAAATTCAAGTAGTGGTCTCTTCTGCCGCAGCTCGCTTGTATTTACTAGCCCTGATACTGTCTTTCTACTGGGATTGTAACGTAAAAACCGTAGGATATAACGACAATTAGCAACGATCTCGACTGGCGCCAGTTAGTATTTTATGTGAGGGTAACCATAAAATACTGATTAGGCTTTACCAGTAGCAGTTTTAAGGGGACGCAGCCCTGGGATTTCTTTTTATTACCTATAATTTTAGCTATAAGGTGTTTACTAAGACATAGGGCTTCCGGAAATAGTGCATCAGTAACTGTTCTTTTTCGTGTTATTTACTAACTAATTATTATTTATTTGACAAAGAATTTGGCGCCCTCTGAACTTGCCACTTGGGGCACGGGCTCGGCTTGCCCTCCCCTAGATCCGGGGCTAGGGGGACGGAGCGACGTAAAAAGCTGAGGGCGCCGAAAGAATCTTGCCCAGAGCGCTGGTAGGGCTTGCGTTAGCCCTAACGCTGGCCCTGTTTAAAACATAAAGCCTGACATTTTCTTTCTCACACAGATCATACTTCAGCAGCGAGGGTCTGGAGTACAACATGATTCGTGTGCCGATAGGCGGAGCTGACTTCTCAACACACCCCTACACCTACAATGAGTACCCCTGGCACGATGCAACTCTCAGCAACTACACCTTGGCCGACGAAGACTACTTCTATAAGGTGCGTTCAGTTCTTTGTTCTATAGCATCCATGCGCTTTACACGGATTCAGTGCTCATGCCGTGGGAGAGCCAAATGGGTTAGGTTGGGGAAAAATGGGTTAGCTCGATTGGACAAATAGTACGACGACGACCTAAAAAAACCGGTGTGAGAATGGTTGGCACCGTTGCGTTGGCCTATTTCTTGCTCAGAGAACAGCAAAGCAATTGCAACTCTTCTGATATTGCGAGTATCAGTTTCTTTCCATTAGGTGACCCATTTGCTTGTTTTCATTTAAAAAATCTTATGCATTGCGCAATATATATTTTTATATATAATATAAAATGCTTTTTATTCATACTAAAATTTTCAGCTACCAATGATAAAGCAAAGCCAGTTGGTGTCAACGGACGAGATCAAAATCACGGCCAGCACGTGGTCCCCTCCCGTGTGGATGAAGACCAACGAGAGAATCACCGGCTTCGCGCAGCTCAGACCTGAATATTATCAGGCGTACGCGGACTACCATTTAAAGTAAGACTTCTATGCTTTCGACTAAGATTTTCATGCAATTTCTCTCTAATTTGAAAGGCAACTATCTTCGTCAATAGATTTTTTTTGCACGTGCTAATAGTTACCTACACATACTTTTTAAACTTAATATTTCTACGGATCTGCGACTTAAACTTTAGTAATACAACTTAACTTTAGTAATAGGCTACTACTCAGTATGGTTTAATATTAAGTTTTTATTTTAACGCCGAGTATACTTGTGCCGTCTGCAGATTCATCGAAGAATACTCCAAAGCCGAGGTTCCCATTTGGGCCATCACCACCACAAACGAGCCTATTAACGGCGTTGTTCCCTTTGTCGACTTCAATTCTCTGGGATGGTTTCCATCAGATTTGGTAAGTGATAGTTTTTTACATTTTACAACCATACATTTCTCGAAAGAAAGTAGTCTTTGTTCTAGATTCCTTTTTGAGGTCTACTCTACAACTTTGCCAAATAACATTTAAAATTTTTTAACATTATATTTAACACTTTTATACCCTTCTACACCATACAAATATTATTGTGCTTCCAGGGTCGTTGGATAGCCAACAACTTGGGGCCCACGATTAGGAACTCCCGCTTCAACAACACGCTCATTTTGGCAATCGACGATCAAAGATATTTGTTACACATCTATCTCAATGGAGTAAGTATTAACTCAAAATATAAAAAAAATATTTTGTACCCCTGCCTTTGCATTCTTGTGCCACAATACTATATCGCAAACGGAGCTACCGTCCTATGTATTAATAATGGAGCCAGCTTGCGGATTCGAGTAAATTGGTTATATTATGTCAAACTCAGCCGACAGATCACGACTCACGTGTAATTGACATGTTCCCACTAAATGACGTAGGTCCGTTAACCGGCTTTCTTTCAATTTCCCCCATGGTACCTTAAGCAACAAAATTCTGAAAGTTTGAACGCAAGGTGCTTTTTTTGCAAATCGTTATGTTATTTTTAACCGACTTCCAAAAACGAGGAGGTTATATGTTCGGCTGTGGATATATATTTTTTTTTTATTATATCCAGATGCAACGCGGCGACCCTAAATCCATCGAGTACATAGATGGCATCGCTATTCATTACTACGGCAACTTCGCTCCCGCCTCGCTCCTCACAAACATCCAGAACAGCTACCCTGATAAAATCCTGCTGTCCACGGAGGCTTGTGAAGGCAAGTAATCTGTATTTTAAGCGGAGGTATACTTACCATAGGTACAGAGCCAATTAGCCCGGGGCGAAAGGCCGCAAACGGCTTTTGGTTGCTCAGGCTGCCTTTAGGGTTATGCGGCCCTGGAATATACGCCCGTGAGCTTCAGGACTGGCGATTAACGATTCTCTGCTAGCTTTGATCTCTAGCGCGTCAGTCTGCGTGGATGACGTTTCAGGTAGTACTAGATTTACATTTCTTTAACTGTAGGCTACTTTATTTTTGCCACTAAATTTTTTTTGCTATTTGTTACAGGCCCTATGCCATGGGATGTAATGAAGGTCAAAGTGGGGTCCTGGGAACGCGCCCAAAGATATACGAGGAGCATAATGCAGGTGAACATCCATCCAGATTTTCATATATTCTTTATCATCCATTATAAATGCCATGGTATGTATGTCTGTCTTTTCCTTCTTCATGTCCAAAATACCACTTATACTTAAAGTAAAAACTTTGAGTACGGGGGTGCTACCTTCATACCAAATTTTAGCGCGATCTGTTTATTTTCTGTTTGGGTTGATAGATCTCTATGACACGGTGTCAGTACTTAGTTTTATACATTTATTAATCTGTTGTTAAAGTTTATTATTGTTAAAGGATTTAAACAACTTCGTTGTCGGTTGGATCGACTGGAATCTCTGTCTGGACGAAAACGGCGGACCTAACTGGGCGGACAACTTTGTGGACGCTCCTATACTCGTGTACGGAGATAAAGACGAGTTTATCAAACAACCCATGTTCTACGCTATGGGACATTTCTCTAAGTTCATACCGAGGGGTTCGAGAAGGATCCAAGTGAATCAAAGAAGCTTGTTCTCAATTGACAATGTCGCTTTCATTACACCTGCTGGCAACATTGTTATGGTCCTACATAATAGGTATGTAACAAAGAATAATATGTGAATGAAGAATAGGAAATAGCCATGGTTAATAATTAATGACAGGGATGTATTTAAGATTGCCCGTCCCCAGGGCCCTGTAGCTTCCCGCCATTTTCATACATTTCCCATAGTCGCGGTAGGCCGCAAACTAAAAGTCGGGCTAAGATAAGCCTTTTTTTTCTCGTGTATGCCGAGAAAATTAAAGATAATTTATGTGATTAGTTGCTCCTTCCATGCTGCTTTTGTCTACGAACCCTTACATGACAACACATTTTATTGAGTTTAGTTAAGATTTTGATATTATAAGAAGAGTCAAGGATATTTTCGATGCTAGTCTACCTACGAGAAATTTATCTCTCGACGTACGCATGTTAAGGAGTAGAGATAAATGTTGATATTGATAATTATGACTATGCTCAAGAGTCTACTATGTCTATAAAGTCAAAGTTGATTTTGACATCTTGGTGTGTAAGTAATTTAAAAATTCTTTGATTACATTTGATATTCATGTATGAAAAACTAATTATTGTTGTTTTATTTTCAGAAACTCCTATGACATGACAGTGAGGATTACAACAGTTCTTGTTCGATACATTGAAGTAACTGTTGAGGCAGAGTCTATCATGACTGTAGAGATAAATGATGCATGGGTGTCTACAAATACTGTAAATTAAACATGTACTGCTAGGAACTTATTTATTAAAGTTATTTATTTCACAGTTTCACCTATTATATCTTTCACCTTTTTTACTTTTAAATATTATTTTAAACAACACAAGAACACAAATTGAATAGAGCTCACTTTCACGCTTTTAAGTTAATCAAAATCTGTAATAAAAAAATAGTGACAGCGCTCAAGTCAGTTGGCTTCACAACACCGCACAGTTTATTCTGTCTCCTGTGAAGTAGGGAAAATAACTCAAGCGGCATTGTAAGCTAAGGGACACAATGTAGTTACAATAAATTATATTGACAAAAAACTATAACAGTTTTCACATTAGGTTTACATTTCTTCTTAAATGTAAAAAAGCAAAAAATATACATCCCAAATAGGTATAAATTATGTTAAGAACCTTCTTACATCAATTCTTAAAATTATAAAGATAATTGCATTATACTTATTCACTTTTATAATTCAGATAAAGAACTTATTTTATGCAGTGGCCATACACGACATACAACTCGACTTCTTATAAGTCCTTGTGGTACCGGCCCATATGTTCTAGAATCTGCAGAATTGCCAGAATTATCCCCCTCCAACCAAACATGACCCCTAGGCACGACTTGACTCCAGCCAGGGAAGTGACCTTTTACTTTGTCTCCAGGAAGACCCTTGATTCTCTTGCAAATGTTTTGATGGGGGTTTGATGGATTTTTGGCGATAATTATGTCACCACGACGCAATCGTTGCAGTCGTGGTGTTATGTGTTCCGTCACAAGAATGTTGTTCGTCTCTAAAGTTGGTTCCATGGATGGTCCTGAGCACTAATATACAAAATGGAAATTTAAAAAGGATTAACTTTGATGAAGATAAACCTTAGACATTCTTGATTATGTTAGTTCATAAAGATAAATTAATTACTTACCATTACAAAATCTCCTATGTATTCAAAAGTACAATGAGTAACACATGCGTATTGTAATACGAATCCAGCAACCTTTAATGGCTTTACCAATTTGTTGATAAAGTTCATTTTTCTGCAGTAGCTATATTAGTATTTGAGAGGTATGATCTTGCATAACAACATAATATTTCTTAGACCTGTAAACTTTATGCGAAATATATATATAGAGCTTATTTGTTTTTGGTCCTCATTATTTTCTTGTCACAATCAATACACAATGTAAATTTAAATCGAAACTCGAATTGGAAAAATGTATGTTTACAAGGGAGGTTTCCGAAATCTTCGCTAGTCAGTAACCCAGTATACACTTAAACTTGTCATCTTTGTCGTTGCCAATAATTTCATTATATCAAATCGTACTACCAATCGCAATACGTCTGGGTGACGGCTAACCTGTGGCTAGTAGACTAGTTCGTTACAAGAACAAACCAAAATTTTAGTGTGTCGGAATAATGGGAGCTTTCTTTGGGCAAAAATAACCTAAGGTTCTATACAAGGAGATTAAAAATAATACTGTAGACAAAACAATTTTTGGTTGAGGAAAATAAAATGACCTTAAAATTAAAGACTGCTGGCCCACTCTATCATCCATGGGTCAAAGAACCTGCTGGAGATGCTTATAGGAAAAGAGCTGAAAATAATAAGATTCAGCACTATGCCATCACTTATAAGCTGTCCAACAGGATGCTAGTAAGAATTCAAAAGTGCTCGAAAAGTGAGCCCATTTGGTCATCTGATTTTGTACGGCAATTTTACCGTCGTAAAAAAATCAAAGGCGGTGTTTTGTTTTATTTTCTAAAATTTACAAATACTGGTACTAAGGAAAAAAATCGAGGATTGAAACCACCTCTTTTTTCGTGATCCAGGGCAGGGGGTGTATTTTTCAATCGGTTATCTCACAACTAACGAAAAAATGTTTAGTCCTAAGTGAATGCTTTACACAATATTTTCCTGTAGTTCGTTGTTTCGCTACAAATGTGTCAAACTCATGGATTTAATATTAAGCGGAAAACTGATCGGACGCGACTGACAGCCGCGATCTAGATAATAATTGTATATTGAAGTGTGCAAACTATAAGGCATGAGTCGAGTACGTTTTATATGGGCTGTCACGCCTGTCAGCCATGTCTGACTTAAGTCGCAGACGTTTTTGTATGAGCTTTGAGTAGCGTCCGATCAGATTGTTTTCAGCTTAAACGCTCTACGGTAGCTGACATTTGCTGATTGTCTTTTTCCAATGTCGATGTGCAATATTTTTGGTCGGGTACTGTAATCGAGGCTGTATACTCTCACCGAGAACTCTCGGGCAAGAGTCCGTGGCAAGACTCTCTCAAGCGGCTGAGTGACAGGAGAGACAATGCGAGTGCAAACATTTACACATGGTTGCACTCGCCTCATCTCGCCTTCACCCGCTTGAGAAAGTTTCACCACGAGAGCTCCCGGTGGGTCTGGGTGAGACCCCCCGAGAGTGTAAATGATTGCACTCGCTTCGTCTCACCTGTCAGCCGCCTGCGAGAGTGTACAGCCTGCATTAAACGTAAGTCGCGAACGTGTTTGTAGGGGCTTGACTTATGAACCGCGTCCGTAAGTCACGACCGATAAATTTGGTTCGGCATAAGACGTAAAATTAATGCCGCACCGCGCAACCCGCCATCAAAGCTATATTCATGAACCTAATATTGGTTGACAGCGTGTTAGCTGACCAGTGCGTAATAAGAGCCATAATGTTGTAAGCTAACTTACGGACGGCTTTACAAAAACGTCAGTTACTTACGTCTAATTATGGTTTGCACACCTCAATGTACGTTTATTACCTAGATGCCTAACTGTCAGCCGCGTTCGTAAGTCACGACCGATAGTTTAGTTTTAGCTTAAAAAAAGATGAAAACTGACACCCCATACAAAACGTCCGTGACTTACGTCTTATAGTTGCACACTTCAATGTACAATTATTATCTAGATTGCGGCTGTCTGTGGCGTCCATAAGTCGCGTCTGTACAGTATGTTTTCCTCTTAACGTTGTTAATAATTCCCCGCCTTTACTTGACACTGGCCACGGTAGCTGTAGCGCCTTTAAAAAAAAAACATATGTCATTTCTCCGTCATTTCTTCGAATGTGACGTCAGACGTGACAACTGACAGTTGACAGTAGACAGTTCATTTTGCAGGCGGTCGTAGAAGTTGTAAATCGCTAACGAATTTGTATAAAATTTAATTTTATGTAATATTACACTATAGTTATTACTGAAGTATTTGTGTGTAATTGAAAATAATATTCATTGTGTGATGATCGGGACTAAAAGATCTATCTAAAAATTTATAAAATCCACACTTTCACGCAAAACACTTCCATCATTGTTTCACTATAAAATTCGAAGAATTGGAAGTGAGTCTATATAAAAGGGTTTGTCTGCGATTAGCTTTCTTAAACCTTTCAATATTTTACAAACCTTGTTTTTTAATTTGTCTTACAAATAATGCATTGGCACGCCAACGTTTCGCATTAATAGTACAGTTTATCCACAGTGTATATCTAAAAAATTATGGATTAGAATTATTGATTCTGTGCAGTAAATAATAAATATATGTAAGTAAATTCATATTTCAAGTCTTATATTAATGTATTTATAAAGTAATTAAAACTACATTTTAAGATATGACATATCCCATGCTATTACAATTTTACCATATATGGTGTTGTGTGCATTTCTATTAATGTAATAGGTTATTGTTATAATTCTTGTTCATTATATCAATAATCATAACAAGATTTTATGCATTCAATTAAAAACATTTTTTAATTGTTTAAAAAAGGGATGTTAATTGTGTAATCATTCTTGAAAAAGATACTATACATTTTGTAAAAAAAAAATATTTGATTTTACTCATAGTTATAAACAATTAGCAAAAAAGTTGGTTAATGTTGTTGGTTACTCTATTGGATAGCTTGTATCCTAAATCCCACTAATGGAAGAGGCAAACCTAGATCTTGTCTTCAATATAGATAGTGCTCTTTCTTATCTATTAATATTATTTGCATATTTTAATTTGTTTCTCATATTTTGTGTTGTGTCCCGCAGTTATGTGTCATATGTCTATTGTTTGCAGACAACATGGGGAAGTGTATGGGCAAGAAATGTAGACTTCTGTCTATGTTGTGTCTGACGGGAGGATTCTTCTTTGTGGAGCTGATAGTAGGTTATGTGACCAACTCCATGGCCCTAGTTGCGGATTCATTCCACATGTTGAGTGATGTGGCAGCCCTTGTTATAGCTTATTTATCGGTGAAAGTATGTTATTCATTTATATTATTGCAACATAAGGCAAAACTTGCTAATCAATTTGTTTAAAAATACACATGCTTAGGCATGTGTATTTTTTAACTTGGTTGAAGTTGTTGTGCTGAAAAAAAATTGCCAATGGTTTTAGTGCTTTTGTAAAAGTCATTTACTTGAATACTGTTAATGTAAGTTATAACTTATAAATATTGTCCACAGATGTCACCAAAGAAGTGGTCAAAGAATACATTTGGCTGGGCTCGAGCTGAGGTTTTAGGTGCTCTGGTCAATGCTGTGTTCCTAGTTGCCCTATGCTTCAGTATAACTATAGAGGCTGTACAGAGATTTATTAAACAAGAGCAGATACATAACGCACAACTCCTTGTGGCTGTTGGTACCCTGGGATTAATATTAAACATCATTGGATTATTTCTCTTTCATGGTGAGTGGATACATTTGTCTCACACTTTATGTTTTTAATACTGTAAGCTAAAAGTGAGTTTTTACTTTTAGCATAAAGAACAAAAATCATACATTACATAGGTAATGTAATTTATGTATTTGTGAATGAAAGTTAAAAAATGAATGGAACTGTAAAGTGTACCTTATGTTTTGTGCCCATTACTTTTTCATTTTAATTTTATGTCACCAAAAACTTTATTAGAACTGTTACTGTAAGATTGACTATAAAATGAGGCAACAATATTGTATTATTATTGTAATATATTACGAGATATGTGTTTACATTTAAGTGAAAACAAATGGAAACAGTATGTTTTAGGCTTTATGTTAATCAAGATAATTAGATAGGTCGCCACTTAATAACTATTATGAAACAAGTTTTAGTTGTATATAGATGATTATCTTAATTGTCTGATAACTGATAAGATAACTTATTTATGGTTTGTGACCACCTTTTATTGGGCAATTGTAAATATTATAAGTTGGTAGTGGCTGATAAATATTTTACCTATGGAGCCATGAGTTGATGTTATAATATCTCAATTGTGCCAGTAATGCCCCTGCACTGATTTATAAGTATTTATTTCGTTCTTGAAGTATTAGACGGTAGATGAAGAACGCCGAAATTCGTTTATCGCGCGAGAACCGTACATTTTGCAGAGATAAAAAGTACCCAATGTCTTACCCCTGGACTTAAAGTGTATTAATACCAAATTTCAGCAAAATCGTTTTAGTGGTTTAGACGTGAAGAGGTAACAGACAGACAGAAACAATTCTGCATTTATAACATTGTTTGGATATTGTTGGACTATGTACTAAATCTCCCACAAGATGTATCAAAGTTTTTGCTAATTTTAAATTACTAACTTAAACCCCCCTTTTTACCCCCTTAGGAGACGAATTTCGAAAAATCCCTTCTTAATAGTCACCTTCGTCATAGGGACAACACTCACCCCAAATTCCATGTTTCTACAATCTGTGGTTTAGGATGTATGTTGATTCCTCAATGCATGTAGATCATAAAGATAAATCAAATTAATTTTTTATGAAATAAAACAGACATAATATTATATCATAAAATTTAAAAAGTCATATTTGAAAGATTTGGTCCTCACCACTTTTCACACTTTCTTGTCACATCTATCTCTTTATACATCTATGCCCTTGATTCACGAAATGATATCAAAAATAGAAGATAAACATAGATAAACTTCAATGAAAACATAAACATCTTCTTTCCATCGGTGTGTTGATGAGAAAATTCATGTATACATAACTGATTGTATTGTAGGTTCTCGATAGAAATTCATGTTCAACATTTATAAATTAGGCTATAGATACTTTTCATTACGTGATGATGAATTGTTCCAAAATAGACCGTGTATTTTGTAATTTAAGTAAATATAGTGGAAACAGTGCAGGTATAAAATGAAATGATGAAAAGAGGGAGAATTAATACATGTTTTATATGTGTCGTAAGTAGCTGACTGTTACATCAATGAAATTAAAAAGAGGGTAATGTCATATAAATTTATTCCCCTCGTACAAAACACAATATTGTTCATATTTGATGACGTAACTTTTAACACCTAAGATTTATTCGTTTGTTCTAACAATGTTAAGTTGACTCACACTAGAATAATATAAGAAAATCCGTGATCGTCAACGAGATTATTATGGACCGAGAAAATGCCACGTTATGATCTAGGCTCTAGGTTTCATTTTCTTCCAACACTGGGCTAGCGTCCATATTGTCGCTGCTCTGTAGTGGCCTAGATAACATTAAAACTTAAAACTACGTCATATAGTCACGCCGTGCGGTGGACAAACGGCCTAAGGTTGAAATATTTAACTTGATACTAAAGTCAACCAAAGAAAATAGTAACCATAAGTCAACAACACATGAGACATGCGTATTGCGTGCGTTAGTATTTCTTAAATATTGATATAACTAATACTAGTTAAAATAACAATAGACCAATTCTTATTCTAAACAGCCGTGGTGACATAAAAAAAAATTTTTGTATCTGTGTAGCATGTGTAGTTATAGTAAGCGCTTAATACAACATTTTGAGATGCTGTTTTCATTCTTGAATAACCTTTGAGAATGTATGTCTTATATGTAGTATTAAGCGCTAAATATAAGTACGGGCTCTATGTAGTTTCAGAGAGCGGCACAATTATTTCCACTTCAGCAGATTGCTCAGGTTCACAGTAGGTTTGATTGTTCACGCGGTGTGAAATCCCTTTGTAACACGCCCTAGGCTCATTGAGTAGTAAGCACGTAAGAGGCACACAAAAGGTAATGCTCAGCAAAATTTGTTTACATATTACGCCTTTTGGTTACCCTTTGTGTCGAAGAAATAAAGGTCACAAGCATTAAAGCCTCATAGAACAGCTTAGCTGAGTTTTGAACAAAGTTTTGAGAACTTCTAATGTGTAAACGAGGATTTTGTAGGGTTGCGTATGTAAGGTCGATGCGAAAGTTATAATTTTAGTTCAGGCTGTTTCTCATATACAATATATGTCATTTTCATAAATCTTTAAAAAACATCATCTATTTAGATAAGTATATATCATGTCTAACATGCAAAATCAAAAGATCATAAACGTCATGATCAAGTATCAAAGTCAGGAAATCCAATTGTAGTCCAATTTTTAACCGAAAACAAAAGACTGCATAGAAATAATGCTGCCAGTAAAAGTAAAGCTGGGTTCAACGTATAGTACGTATAGCCAGATTATAATTATGTACGAAAAAACCCAACAAAATAACGTGGGTTCGGCGAATGAATATGATTCAACTTATTAGATTTATAATAGTAGGTATATGAAAGAAAATTAAAACCTCCTTGGAATATTTTTTGTAGCTGGCATGCTTCATTTAGAAAAATCTTTTTTTTAGAACACGGCAGTAGTCACGGCCACACGCATGGCGGGGTGCCGCCGCCTGCCAATGTTCGCCACCTCACAGAGCTGGTGAACAGCAACGTCGACATGGCCTTAGGCCATCAGCACACTGACACAGAGGAAACTGATGAGATGGTGACGAAAGATGCGAAAATGGCCAACCATCAAGCCCACAGCCACGCCTCCGACCCTGGACATTTGAATATGAAGGGCGTCTTCCTGCACGTCCTCTCTGATGCTTTAGGTAAGTAATCGAGTAATCGAGAGAGATGAAATTTTTGCTCAATGGAACGAGCGTTATCTAGTTACTTGTAAAATACTACTACTACTAAAACGTTGCCTGAAAACGTGACTAAAATGATAAAAAAATACCGCGTCTCGTTGACTACGTGAGAACATTTCAAGTGCCTACCAGTTGCCACTATTGATATCGTCCAAAAAATGACAGAAAGTCCCTTCTTTATAGGAGCCTCTCTTTTTTAATTTTTTAAAATGGGTATAGTTTTTATTAATTTGTTGACAGTGTCAATAGAAATAAGTAATCTGAAAAAAAAAAACCTTTCTGAGACGTAACCTGGACTCTTGAGACAGAGTTACAGACGGACAGACAAGACCTTACCCGGTCCCATCTTTACAAGATTTATGTTAGTATTCGATATGATATACCAATAATTGAATGATGTCATTAACCCTAAGGTTATATGCCTTCTTGATAAAAGAATATGAGTCATTAGAGTCGCGTTGCGCGAACTCGATCAATTTTTTCTCATTATCGTGACTCATATTGAGCTATGGAACCAGTTTTAACTGTTAAACTAAATGCAGTTAAATGTACCGGAACTTGTACTTTTCTGCGGGTGGTCCTTTCATGAGGTCATGAGGATGTAAGGGGGCAAATAAAGTAAAAAAAAAAACGTCTTTCTCTCTTCACACTTACGACCGTCATTCATATGCCAGGTGAAATAGAACGACGCGGAATCGCGGTGAAAAAAGTTTTTATTAATAACTCGATAAATATGAAAAAAAAAACGCTTCTACAGAAACTCGGTAACAGATTTTTGTATCGTGTGTCAAAATACTGAGTCCTTCGAATGCGCCGAAACAAAGAAGTATGCGTAAAAATTAAACAGTTTATCCGTACAGAATAAGTCAAAACCTGTTCAGAGTTTTAGTGTGAATGGGACATACAGCCAGACAGATATTAAACGAACGAACATTATGACATTTGTAACTTCAAAGAATTTAGATAAATTATACTTTGCAGAAATTCATTGTCGTGCCTATATTTAACTGCTTTATATAAACATTTAACATTATATCATTAGGATAATTTTGAGAATTAATACATTCATAACCATTTTCCTGATTTAAAACCACATGAAGGTTTAATAAAAAAACCTAAGCTTTTTGTATAAAATTTGTTATAACATAATATAACATATCTAAACACCCCTAAGTAATATAATCCTTGACTGTAGTACCGGTTAAAGTGACAAAAGACTTTTCGGAAAACGCCGAATGAGCCGTGAATGACATTCACCGTGACCCGTTCACTTTCAATGAGGAAATTGGTGTTGACCTTCGGTACATTCATTCGATTGAATGAAAGTATTACATCGACCGACGGTTTATATTATCGATGCGTGAAATTTCTGTGATTTTAGTTTAATTACATTACTAATTAGCTAATTATCGGGTCTGGTTTCAAAGGCTTATTTACCTACTTATACATTAGTTTCTTTTGAAGTTCTGTCAACTAAAACTCGACCATTAATTTTGTTTATAATATTTTACCTAATGTTAGGATATTGTCCAAGTTATTGTTAAAATAAAATCGGTCTTAGATGGTTGAGGTAGAAGAGGAACCTGAGGTTTGAAGTAGTTCCCTTGCAATTTATAAATCTTTTTTTATATTTAGGGGGCAAACGAGCAGACGAGTTACCCGATGGAAAGCAACTGCCGTCGCCTATTGACACTCGTGACGTCCGAAAAGTCGCAAGTGCGTTGCCGGGCTTTATGAGGGAATGAGACGAAAACTGGGATGAGTGGATTAGGGAAGTTGGGCCACCGGTAAACTCACTCACTGAACGAAACACAGCACAACTGCGTTTCACGCCAGTTTCCTGTGAGACTGTGGTCGAGCCGGCCCTGTTCGTGCCGAAACATGGCTCTCCGACGGCAATGAGCATCCGAATCTTTAAAAAAATATTTTTTGGGTTCCATAACCAAAGAAAGAAATTTTACTCGATAATAACAATACGGATTACGGAAATCTTCGTGCGCGAATCCGGCTCGCACTTTGCCCGTTTTAATGTGTATTAAGAATAGTGAGACAGCATGTTCTTGTTATTTTGAACGTGGCCTCAGTGTGATAACCGACCGCAGGTGCCATTGACATTATTTTGGTATAAACAACGAAATAACATTCGCCTTGGCATACATTATTATCACTGATAGTATTTAGACAAGACCGAATATTTTTAACACTTTCTCTGGTATTGTAATTTCAGACGTAAGATTAATTGAAATGTAAATAACAGCGAAGATGCTATGATTAAGAATATCACCTTGGCGCTTGCACTACCGTGCCCTCATTTCAATTTGAATAGATCAAATTGTTAAGTAGATTCTTTAAATTTTGTAATGTTGTTAAATTCTCGATAATAAATAAATTTTCTGCCTAGCTCAGTAATATTTTCATCTATTATTATATGCTTAAATTTTTATCATTTTTCGGCCATATTATCAATTTCATTCGTAGTTTAACCATAACATGTTATCAATTCATGTTATCGTCATAAAAATTGCGAAATTGTTTGATTACAACATAGACAAGGTTAAATATTTTATGAAGATTTTTTTTTGTAAGAATTAGGGGCAAGCGAGCACACGATTCGTCTGATGGAAAGCGATTGCCGTCGCCCATGGACACTTTTAACGGTAGAAGCGTAAGCGCGTTGCCGGTCTTTTTTAATGAAGGAATAGGCTACTGGAATAGGGATATGAGGTGTAGGGAAGTCAGGCCTCCGGTAAACTCACTCACTGAACGAAACTCTCTTTCTGAGTACTTTAAAGGCCCATTGTTATTTTCAATTTTATCAAAAAACGAATTGGACTACATCGTTTTTCAGTAACGTTAGATTTATTTAACAAATAATTGAAAATCATGCAACTTCCGTATTGACTTAAAGTGGCGTAACTATACCGTCCGAGGCCCGTGGCTAATTCGTTTTCGTTCCACTATGTCAATCCAATACAAAAAACACGTCAAGCGATTATTGTAAAAAATAATCGCTTGTCTAGGGAGGCTGATCGGGGGCCCATTACACCTGGGGGCAAGTGGAATTTTGCGGGCTTGCTACCATGTCTGCCACTGTTGACTCAGTAGGTTCGATATACCTTAACTTCACGTACCCGTCCGTCCAGGGTCGCTGATCGTCATATTCTCCGCGCTGGTGGTGTGGCTGACGTCATGGGAGTACCGCTTCTACATCGACCCGGCGCTCAGCATCGTGCTGGTGGTGCTGATACTGGCGTCCGTGTGGCCCCTGCTCAGGGAGTCGGCGTTGATCTTGCTGCAGACTGTACCTACGCATATACAGGTGAGGACCTACGGAGTGTTTATTTGAAGACATAAGTGGAAGAAGCGGATAACTAACATCTTGCAACCTTCGGGTGAATACTTATTTTTTCTATAAAGTTTTGATAAATCTTGTAACTTACCTTCTTCATTATCTAGCTAATGTGTCTAGGCCACACATCAAATCCACAATATTTTAATTTCAAATAATCAAATAGTTATTTGAGTCTTAAAGCGTCTATTTAAAATTTAAAAATTTTGTCAGTTTTTAAAATGTTAGTTATCGGCTTCTTTCACTTATGTCTTCATTTGCCAAGAGCAGTCCTGGGTGGTAGGCACCCTGCTTGCAACTCCTAGGATGATGGGATAGAACCAGACTATCCGTTTGCCCCGATATTTCATTTTAATAATTTTTAGGGCCTGTTCAACCACTCTCTGATTAGTGCCGTACAAACTATCCACAACTTACCTGACAAATGAGGTATGGAGAATCTGTCAAATAAACTATGGATAGCCTATCTGACATTTATCAGGAAGTTGAAAACAGCACCTAACAGTACTGCGTCTCGCCCGTTGCTTAGAGACAACCTACCTCATAGATAACCTAAAATCAGGGTTATCATAAGCGTGCGGCTGCCTGTCTCCAGGTTTAAATTACATTTACCTACTTGATTATTATTTATTACCTACGTGATCGCAAATATAAAAAAAGTATTCATTAAAATTTTGGTGACAAACTCGGGCGTTTATTATGTACTTATCGCTTCTATATAACACTTATCGCTCGAATGTCACAGCCGCAACAGGACGCTGACAAGCTCACTAACCGGGTACTACCTAGCAAGGCGTGCTTCGTCCTTTTCTATAACTTAAGACGCTTCTTATTAACTTAGGACGTTTCTATAACTTCCACGGTTTTGCATTCGTTAGAAAGGTCTCGGGCTCCGTGAGGTTTGTAGCAAAAAAATTTGGAAAAATTCAAGAGAAAAGGTACCACGCGGACGGGCAACAGCTAGTTTTTATTTGTTTATATATTTGTAGCTCCCGTCTAGTCTCAAATTGTCAAACAATTGAATACATGAGTGGAAGAAGCGAAAACTTACATTTTTACAACATTTGAGTAAATAGTAATTTTTTACCAATAAATTGCAACAAATCTTATAACTTACCTATTTTATTTTCTAGCTAGTGTATCTAGCTATACATCAAATCCACGTTGTTTTAATTTCTGATCATTTTTCTGGTCCATTAACGCAAAAATTCGACAGATTTTTAAATGTTAGTTACCCTTATGTCTTCAATTATTCGTAATCTGTACATTCTAAAATTGAACCTACCTGCTAAATTTTAATCTAGCCTCTCGTATTATTATTTTCATAGTCACATAAAATTTAAAAATGTTGAGAAATAGCTTCCGAAAGTTTTCCCAAAAAAAAACTCAATCATGGACACTCGACGCGCGTGAGGCTGCGACTGCATCGGACCGGACGGCGCCAGCGCGATCCTCCTGTTTAGGTGTTACGTACTTTATGGAAGGTCCCTTACAGCGGCAACAGAAATGCATATTCTGTAAAAATTTTAAATCTCCAGCTAATATCGTTCTTGAGATACAGCCTGGAGATAGACGGACAGATAGACAGACATCGAAGTCTCAGTAATAGGGTTCCGTTTTTACCCTTTGGGTACGGAATCATAAAAAAATTAAAAAATTCAAAATAACAAAAATCATAAATGATGAAATACACTAGTCTATCATTACGGCCATGAATATTAAATAGTGCTTTTATCGTAATTGCTTTTGCTGAAGTGGCTGTTAAGTTAATGACATATCTCTTAGTTACAAATTACCAAAGTGTCAAAGCACACAATTTCCAGAAATGATGCAGCGACAAACGTGGGCTAACTAACGGCCAGGGACATAATTAAGCGCTTATTCGACTACACGATCCACAGGGCCCTGCATACCTGGTGGGCGTGTCCCATACATACAAAAACATAGGAAACTTACTCCCTGTTCCATATCACGCTGTGTCTGAACTCAGTGCACTGCGGATCGTGTAGCCGAATAGGCGCTTATAACAAAGATTTGCCGTTGGAGAGCCATGCTTCAGCTGAATCGACCGGCTCGACCTGGCAATATTTAGATAATTTAATAAGGGTAATTAATCAACGCTGGTTTATGCTGAAGAGAAATTCGAAAATCACAAAAAATTACGACTACTTGGGGAACTTACCCCCTTATTCATACACTCCCTTCCTTACCAATAAAAACATTAAAGCAGTGTAAAACTGTTCATGGTTTTCTGTTCCTTTCTGGCATATAGAAAACGTCATATGACAGAAAAAGGCAGCAAACCTAGAATAGTTATATGCTTCGTAGATATTTCTATTAGTAAGGGTATTACTATATATAAACTGTACATAACTAATAAAGGGTGGCTGTCTCTTTCTGTCGTGCGACGTTTTCAAAAGAACCACGAACCTTGCTTAGTTAAACACTGTTTAAATATTTTTAAGAATAATATTTTTTTTAATTACCTAGATGTTAATTTCCATCTTTTCAACTAGGTCCACGCTAAAAATAAAGTCGATTGATAGCTTCGGTAGGGCGTGAAGAGAGGACAAAAAACAACTCACTTTCCCACATATAGATTTAGTATGGAATATGGCGAGATAATATCCATGTTAAATCATAGTGCAATTATAGAAATAAAATAAATTAGTATTCATGCATAAGTAACCCGTCTGTGTGATTATACCGAACAGATTTTAATCATTATCACGAACATGGCCGCTCACAATATAATATTATCACAAGCCTTCGCTGCCGTCTTCAAGCTTAAAAGCCGTTAACCAACATCTGGTCGATTTTGATATCTTGATGCCATCATGATCAGAAGAAAAAAACCTATCGACGTGTATTACCAAAATATTTGTAGCTTGTATAGTCATCGAGTTAAAAATTGATATTGTCGTTATATACATACAATTCGTTATATACATTGCAACGCGCGATTTTTTCATCATTACTCAAAAAGTACTTTTTGTACGGCATTTTAGCTCGAGGACGGCAGCAAGGCTTCCGATGTACTTTTTTCACTCAAATATAACACATTTGTTATATTCGAAAGAAGACACTAATAAGGCGGGATATGGTCTCTATCTAAGATGGCCATTGCGGACTGCGGAGCCTTAAGCTGTCAGAATTACATACTGGATGCTTTCTTTGGACAAAATTACCTTAATAATAATTACTTAAACTTTAAATATATTTTTACGTAAATAGTTTTTAGGTTTCCGTACCCAAAGGGTAAAAAGACCCTATTATTAAGACTTCGATGTCTGTCCGTCTGTCTGTCTCCAGGCTGTATTCCAAAATATTCAAATAACGGTAATAGCTAAAGAACTGAAATTTTCACAGATTATGTATCTGTGTTGCCGCTATAACAACAAATATTAAAACCATGATAAATTTAATAAGTGTGGCATACATCATACACCAAACGTGACTTTTTTTCTATTTTTTGCTTTGGCCGGTTTTTTTATTTCTAGTTTTGCCAGTAGATTATGTTTATAATTTTGCTAGTCCATCCATTAATCCATCCATACTTCCAAACTTACTAATATTATAATATTAGTCAGTTTTTCAGTTTTCTCTATACATACATACCTAGTATAAAAATGTACGAATTTTTAGCGTCATCTAGTTATCTATAAGCCGGCACATCTAAATATTTAGTCGCTAATAGTTGTTGTTCACATATACAAAATAAATTGTAACGGACTAGACTGTAGTTGACAGAGAAACGTGCAGAAAAACTCGTAACGAGCACCATGTTTTCACTTTCCAACGTGGGCCTCGGTCGTTTCCGTTCAGTACCTTCGCAAAGCCGGGGTGGTGAGAGTGCTATTTTTGTAGTAACTGGAGCATCGTGGAGACCTAGTACGTTTGTAGATTAGGTAAAACGGTAAAAAAATAATAAAGGCATTTTTTATTTTAGAGGTGGGATAAGAGGTTACAGCGATTTTTAGGCTAAAAATGTAATACATTTAAATTATGAGTGCTTTATATAGAAGTGTTGTTTGGCGTATTTTCAATGACCCCTAGCTTAATCTGCCGGTTTCGACGACATTTCGGTACTTAAAAAATAACTTTTTTAAATAACAAACTAACTAAGAAATCCAATTTTTATACCATGATAAACAGAGACATGTAGAAAGCCTAGAATATACTGGCCTTCACAAAAAATATGAATTATTTACAGCGCTAAAGTTTACTTAGCTATAAAAAAATCACAGCCGAACATACAACCTCGTCGTTTTTGAAAGTCGGTTAAGAATAATATACATCGTAAAAAAAGATAGAACATAACAAAAATGGAACTAACGGAAAACGGCTTTATGTCGGTTGTTGGCTTATCGGTTGATAATAAACTGTAGAGACATGTTCTAATTATGCTAATTACTGTGCATTGTGATCTTAATGAATTGTTATTTCTACAGCGTTTGTATATTAATAATATACATACTATGACATAATTTATGTCATAGTTCCCTAGGAGCCCTATTTTCGTAGCTACAAGACTTAAGACTTCGACGTAAGTCTTGTAGATTAGACAAAACAGTCAGGCGAATAACTTTCCCGTTATAATTCATACTAATATTACAAATGAGAAAGTGTGTTTATTTGTTTGTCCTCTCTTCACGTCGCAACGGAGTGACTTTATGACGTGATTTTTTGTGTGAAGTTAGTTGGGGGGCTGGAGAAGGACGTAGGTTATTTTTTATTCCGAAAAAATGTACGGTTCCCGCGCGATAAACTTATTTTGGTGCAACGGAGTTGCGGGCACCATCTAGTCATAAATATGCTACTTGCCAGCAACTCAATCTCCGGAACAGCACGTGGCGACTAACAATGGATACAGACATCGTATAAACACGATAAGGGGTATTTGCAAACTGATAACGTTAATTCCTTGGCTTGACACAATTGATTCCCAACGTGTCGCTCGCCCCTGACGGCGGCTCTAGCTCATGTAGCACCAGAGTGCCGTTTTTTTGACATTCGACAGTGAACGCGTTTCGCATTTACTAGGATTTTAATATGGGATTTGTTCATGTGACCGTCAGCATCGCTAGGTGGCGCTGTACAAATTCCACATAAAATCCTATATGTATAAATGAACGTCAAAGAAAAACTCGCACGGCACTCCATATGAAACTACTGCGGCCCCTAGGGCTGATTGTGGGCGCGGCGATGCTTGCCGGACGGTGTCGCATTGAAATAAATGCATTCTTATTCTTATTGATGGAAAACCGTGCCGATGAGGCCCAGTACGCTCCGTCTAAGGGTCGTTTTAGTGTCACGCTGACCGCTGATATATGAATTATCAGCGCAGACCACTACGCGTTATCCAAAAGCACTTCCCAGAGATTCATTCATCTCGAACCATCAGCGCTGACAGTGCGCGTGCCGTTAGGGTTTTTGCGCTGAGACCAGACACTTGCTTACTCCTTAAAGCCCGCCTGAAGCGGGCATTTTGCGAACGCGTACCGGGAGACGAAATTTTTAATCACCGTTTTACATTCAGCTCGAAGTCTCTCTGGTTATTGGTCACCGGTTAAAACGATTGGTCGTATTAATTTATACGTGCCTCGAGTGCGCGCTGATCGGCGAAGGTCGAGCACGTCTCAAAATATGCCAGGAAGTGTTCCTTTTCCTCAGTACTCGAGCGCGTGACGTCACAAAGATACAAAGATCTTTGTTCGCTGCAGTTTGCCGCGAATGTAAACAATGCTCACGAGTTTAATAACCTAGCGGATGAGTCTTCAGACTCGCGACGTATGCTGCTGCATTGCATATATGTACATACTATGTACTTGGATAAGTCACGTCACGTCATTTTCACCAACCGCACCCTAACTTCAAGAGTTACAAATGTTCTTCCTGGTGGCGGCTGTACACTGCCGAGAGCTCGCGGGCGAAAGTGCGAGGGCTCTGACAATGACAGACGAAACGAGGCAAGTGCACCCATTTAGGCATTTAACTGTCGCACTCGGGCGGTTTCGCTGAGTCTCGTCGAGAGTGTACAGCCGCCAATACAGGGTGTAACAAAACTAAGTAATAATACATCAAAATGAGTGTGTATATGAATAGAGAAAACTGTAAAAGTAGAGCGCTGAAAGAGATTTTTTTATGTGATTTGTTTAAGCAAACGTCCCAGTGCCCAGACTTTGGTAGTGAAGCCTATGTGAGAGGACTCATGCACACTCTAAAGTATTATGAAATTATTTTGCTAAACTGTGTATTTTAAGTAACGCTACTGTATATCATTCGTTAGTATAATTTAGTATCTTACGATTTTGTATATATGTATTACAAAGAGCGTGGTGTATAGTACCTACTCCTGCGTAATGCATTCTTAATCTATTATATAAAAATAAGTCGGGTTTTCCTTCCTGACGCTATAACTTCAGAACACACGAACCGATTTCCACAGTTTTACATTCGTTGGAAAGGTCTCGGGCTTTGTGAGGCTTATAGCAAAGAAAATTCAGAAAAATTTCAAGAGAAAAGCAGGAAAACAGAGAAAAACATTTTTCACATACAGCGCCATTTTTGTGACAGAAAATAATAATTCTCATCTTTGTCACTACGCAGACGTAGTCGCGGGCAGCTTATTAAAAAAAATTACATTCCGTGAAAGGCATTATCAATTATCATGTATTTTTTTATCTATCCCCATCGGCCACCGGCATGGTGGGGCTTGAAGGGGACAGATGGGAATGAAGGTTAGAAATCTTCCCATCTATCTTTAAGCCCTACCACGCGTTGGCCAGTAGGAATAAAGGTATTCTTTATGTGAAGAGAATAAGTACAAGACTAAAAAACCTTTTGACCAGGTGGACGCGATCCAGAGGCGATTGCTGGAGAAGGTGGACGGAGTGTTGGCGGTGCACGAGTTCCACGTGTGGCAACTCGCCGGCGACAGAATCATCGCCAGCGCACACATTAGGTTTGATTTATTTTTCTTGTTTTCTAAAGTAGAAAGATGTCCGTTGCGCTATAATTCGTTTTTCGTGTCACAACCGTAAAATAGAAACATCCTATGTCCTTTTTTGTGACTCGAAGACTCCTTTTTAGTGGTTTGGACGCAAAGCTATGATAGACAGACACACTTTCGCAATTATAATATTATACATAATATGTATGGATAGAGAGTTTGAGGAAACGAGACAATTGTACAGGAGTCTTGTATAGTAGAAACCTCAGAAGATTTGGTTACAACCGAACTACTTTCATCACAAAATAAAACGAAATTCTATTATGTTCCTTATCTATAGGGTAATATGCAATTCTTTCACAAACACATTGCTGTCTGCGACTTTGTCGGCCAACGTACTATGCCCCCTGCATGTCGCTCTTATATATTTGTTGCCGTTATGACAACGAATATGTACTTGAAAAAAAATTGATTATGAAGACCATACAAAAACGCTATTTTCGCATATTTTTCTCGGTAACAATAACTGGACTCGAGACCTTCTTGCGCGAGTCTGACTCGCACTTGACATCTCATTCATTGAGTTGTAAGTTGTCTTCTGTAATTTGTAAGACAAGAAAATTATTTTCATATGGAATATTAAAAACTAGTCCGTAGTGTGTGTCCCTCCCTTGATACCTGAATGATCTAAAAACTGTATAAATGTTTGCAATGCTACTGATAAAGTCCTTCGTGACCTGTTATCAGGCCTTATCAGTCACATTTGTATATATGTTTCGCCTACTCCCATTTTAAAAATATGTATTTTAAGACCTATCTTTTCAAAGGAATTTACGTACCATAAGGCGTGGTTGAGATCTAATTTTTAAAAATACAAGAATAAGTATATAGATATATAATATATAGTAATAATAAATGAAATGAGACAATTTTCTTGTATATAAATGATATTTTATACATTTACCAAGGAAGGTCCAGGAAAGGAAGGATATAGGATGAACGTATTACGAAGCGACAAAGAAGCGGATATCCGCCGTAAGGAAGATCCAATTTATTAATCAATAATCATATTTTGTATAAAGCTCCGCGCATACTATACCTACTCGCGCAAATACTATTTTTTAATACAAATCATATAAAATTGCGATAAGCCCTGGCTAGTCTCTTTACAAAAGTGATCATACACTCTTCGGGCCTCTGGATTCGCTTTTTAGACGAAAACTTAAGCCAGCGGCATCTACTTTTCCACCATAGCTATCCCTGTGACTTTTGTCTCTGACCGATGCCATTTGCCGCTTAAGATCGGGCGATTATAAATTTCCCCCAAACACGATTTGATGAAACAAATTTTAAACACATTTGAAAACTAGCTGAAGTCCCATCCGCGAATAATTTGGGAGTTGGCATCGAACCGGCCTGGGTCAATGAACTTCCCACAATATGCCTGCCCGACTTACTCATAGCCTTAAAATTCACTTTTTGATAAACAAAGTACTATTCTATTTGTTTTTTTTAAATCTTGTCAGCTGATTTGATTTACTGAAATCATCTAACCTTGGCTTCAAAATAGGTTTGTCGTTGTAAACAAAATATTTTTTTACATAAAGTTTGCTGCTATCGTGATAGTCGATTGTGAACCGTATTGTGTATGGATTAAAATATCTTTTTAACAAAAGTAAATAGCCAAATGACTTAACCATAAATTTTATTGTTTGTTAGCAATTTTTTTATTATGATAGTAAGCTTCTTACTCTAATCGTAAATAAATTTTATCAAAATTCGTTAATTATTTTTATCGTAATTGACAAATAAACATACAAACAGTTACATTTATAATATTAATATACTTCATCGTTTGTTGCAGATGTAGAAACTTGTCGGAATACATGAAAATAGCTGAAAAGGTGAAAGAGTTCTTCCACAACGAGGGTATTCACTCCACGACGATACAGCCCGAGTTTGTGGAACTGCCCCTGGACGGTAATGAGGTATGAAACATCAATATCAGTGCTATTTTTCATCCACCCCCATGGCCCAGTGTGGGTCTACCGCCCCTGGACGGTAATGAGATGCAAAACATCATTATCAGTGCTATTTTTCTTCCACCACCACGGTCCAGTGTGGGTCTGCTGCCACTGGATGGAAATGATTAATGAGTTATGGAAAATAAATACAAATTGTCGTTGAAGTTTTAACAGCACGTAAGTCACATTTTGGCTATTTAGTAATGTTGATGCCGTGTTGCAGAAAATCCGAAAACGCATCGTTTAGGTTAATCACGAACACATGTCAGCTAACAAAAACTTGTATCATTATTATTATTTTGTTTATTAGACTCACCAACAGCTAAACACAGAAATGCATTGAAAATATATCTAAACATACACTTATGCGTAATCCAGTTGTAGCTGCGTGTACAGTATTCACCAGTAACAGTGACAACTATGCCTTATTTATAGTTAATTAAGCTACATAATAGAAAATGTATAAAAATAACAATTACTGTGATGGATTATTTTTTGAAAACAGAATTTATGTATTTAGTATTTTAGTAATTTTATTTTTTTTACTCACACATGAGTCATAAAAAAATCTAGATCTTTCAAAAGTGCGCAAACTTTGTTATAATCAGTACAAATATTAGATAGGTAAGAGTATTTAAGGATGTTTCATTTACTATTATTAAATAAAGAATATTAGAATATTTTGGTGATTGGATTTTGGTAACGTGAATAACGATGAGGGACGTTTAATTTTATACAACGATGCAGGTTGTCGCAGTCTAAAATTCCGGATAAAAAACTTGTACAAATTTTTGATCGTAAAATCTTATTATTGTGGTGATCTATGCAAAATTCAATCAGTTGTTTCGCTCTCCTGAAAAGTTGCCAATTTTGACTTAGGTGGTGTTAGAACTTCAAAGACGAATTGCTATTTAGCGTCCTCCCTATTTAAATTGATCAGCGTGCTTCTACTGCCACGGTACGGTAATGAGGTAAATTAAGTATGAAATATTAATGTCAATGATATTTTCCATTCACCCCCATAGTCCAGTGTGTCTCTAATGCTTATTAGTTATAGTTGTCCAGTTATATGGAATATTTTGTTTTCACATCCTGTTATGGACTGCGGTAAAGATCCGAAGGCACATTGTGACGTCATGTCCCATTTGAACAAAACAATGTGGATTGTAGGTTGAGGTGTAAACAACCGTGGCTAACCTAAACCTTCATGGTTTCTAACAAAATCTATTGTGTGGTTATTGGACACTGTTTGTAAAGTTGCTGAACCGTTTTTAATTACAACGTCGAACGTCAAGAAAGTACCAAACTTATAATGTTAAGGCGATACTACACTCAAACGACTTATCGCGAAGTTTTACAAACGTCGGTTCCACGGTAGTAAAGTATGGTATCGTAACGCGTCTTATTAGTGATGCATCACCTCTACAAGCGTGAATCTGACGGTTTTCAAACGTCAGTTCCCTGGAGGTAAAGTATCGTATCGTAACTCGTACGTGAGGTATCACCTTTGCAAGCGTCAGTTCCCTGGAGGTCAAGTATCTTATCGCAACGCGCCTAATTAGTGGGATATGACTTTTACAAGCGTGTATCTAACGTTTTCCAAACGACAGTTCCCTGGAGATAAAGTATCGTATCGTAACTCGTCTCATTAGTGATTTAACACCTTTACAAGCATAAATTTGACGGTTTTCTAACGTCACTTCCCTGGAGATAAAGACGTACCTCATTATTGAGGTATCACCTTTGGAAGCGTGAATCTGACGTTTTTTAAACGTCAGTTCCCTGGAGGTAAAGTGTCGCACCGTGAGACGTAATGTGTCCAATAAGTGCGGTATCACCTTGAAAAGTGTGAATATGAGGTATTGCAAACGTCAAATCTATAGAAGTAAAGCGTCGCGTCTTTTTGCGTCGGCTTAGTGCGGCTTCACCTTTAATATCATAGCTGGTATAAGAAGTCTTGGTATTTTTCTCACCTGGCCGACTAGCAAAAATATATTTAAGTATGAAATAACTGTTATCCCAAACTTTCATATTGACGAGGCACAGATTCATACAATTGTTGCTATTTTATATTATCATGAAGTCAGAATTCGCCGTTCGGATTTTAATTACACATATGATTTTGATTACTGAACTGGATGTAAACAATTATTATAAACCCTATATTATGTTAAAGATTATTAGTCAGTTAATAACCATAAGAACAAGACATCTTTAATTTGTGTCCGTATTATAAAAGACAATAGGAAATAATTTGTTTACTATAATGGGCTTTTAACTTTATACCTAAACCATTGTTAAGATAATCGTCAGTTAAACTTGAGCATTATAAATTATGTATTTGAAGCACCTGTGAATTGTCCAGGATTTTTTGACAGTTTCTCCATACAAAATCTGTCAAATAAAGTTGTATCTCTCAAATAAATCGACTATCTGTAAGTGTTGAAACAGGCCCCTAAAATTCTTAATATTCATCAGTATACTAACAATAGACCTAAATATATATACTTACGTATTGTCATTTTAATATAATACTATGTATAATTGAATGACCTATAATGGTGACATATCATTTGAGGAAAAGATATGTCCAGTTTATTCAACTTTATAAATTGTAATGTCACCGTTAATCAAAACAAACTATCGTATCAGAAATGAATTGTTTTAATCAATCATTCGTTTATATCTTACTATATATAATTCTTCTGTGAGTGTGTGATGTGATGGTGTATGTCACTGAACATCTCTTAAACGACTGGACCGATTTAGATAAATTTTTTGTGTGTTGTGTTTGACACATATGCTTAAACCAACATGGTTGTTTCTATTTCACAAAGGAATACCATAATTTTTTTTAATTACGTTTATGTTTTTACGGAGAGCCTTAAGTGCAAGCCAACGTCAGTCGTAGAGGATCTATGATCAATTCTCCGCTATTAACACGTCTACACAATGGTAATGGATTGGACTGGTGAAAACTGTATCTGAGAATGTTTTAGATTAACAAAATAGCTCGGCAGGACAACGTCTGTGGGGTCAACTAGTATACTATATTGTTTCTATTAAGTTTTTAATTAAAGAGGGCACAAAAGATACAAAATTAACAAAATTTTAGTATTAAAATATATGCCCAAAATGTACTTTCCGACTACCTGAACTTTAGATTCCTCACACGTACCCAGTTGGACAGCTTAAAATCTTATGTATCTATGCTCTTCTCTCATCCTATAAAGGTCTCCAGCGGGGTCATATGACCATCCATTTTGTGGACGGGCCAGTAGTCTATTATATTTGTATTTTTTTAGCGCAATAAAGCTTTATTATTTATTTTATAATATAATTATATATCTATTATGAAAGAAATTCTTCGCGACTAGTGAGCTGCTTTTAAGACATCTTAAAATTTGAATGTCGTAGAATTTATTTATTTACCACGAGCCTTTCTTATATCAAGAAAAAAATCTTTAGCCCTTATATAACTGTTATGGTACCGTCGAAGAAATTAATTCGTAGGCAGACGGCAATTCCAAATAATTGGTCGCATTTTGCTAAACTCGACAAACACGTCACGTCTAATAGAATCAACCTAACCCGATCAAATATTTAGAGACTGCTTTACCACTTCTGATAAGACTTCAGATATGTACAAAACTACAGATATCTGCTAGCGAAGAAGATATCCTAAAAAGTTCACACTCGACATTTTATTCGAGTGTGAACTTTTTCTCACATCCTGAGAATTGCACCCCATTCTCTTATTTTTTTTTTCTTAGATTATGAGCGGTGCATCGGCAGAGGCGCCGTGCGCGCTGCACTGCCCGCCCAACGATCTCTGTCGTAACGCGACGTGTTGTGGACCAAATCAACAGGTATTTATTATCACTTATCTAATGTCTGATTTACACGTATAAAGTAAATTTTAACTTAACTTTAAGTTATTAACTGCATGTAAACCCAAATTTTAGTAGCAAGTGGCAAGTTAAGTCACTTAAAATTAAGTTAATTACTTATCTACTTAATACGTGTAAACCAGACATAACCGTCGCACTCAGAGACGAATATTACTTAACTGATACCAATAATAAAGACTTGTATAACGTAATTCGCATATTAAGCCCTACTCAGGTGCGTTATTATCGTTCGATTATATCGAATGGCTTATTTGATGAAAGAATGAAAGGTCGGAGAGTAACATAGGCTAAATACTTTAAGTCTTGGAAAACAATGATTTCAAAGGACGGCTTAGAAGAATATTATTAATAAAAATGTTATTACTCATATTAATTGTGTTCATATAATTAATATTTTAAAAATGCGCCTATGATAACTTCTCAGTATCACCCAAGGTTGGTTGGTAGAGAATGCCGCAAGGCAATATTCGTATTTTTACGTAATTGTTTTAATTCTACGCGTGCGAAGCTGTAAGCAAAATCTAGTACTCAATATTTGTCTCTTAGTGCGGCAATAAGTGACGGCAAAATGGCGAAAAGTTAGTATAGTACGGCTGTCATTTCTTTATAGTCCTTTCGCGTTTAGCTCAGAGTGAATTTATACCGAGGATACATTAGCTGGAATAGCAAACTAGTTTTCTTATAAACCGTCTTACATAGCTCACCCCGGCTTTCTATGAATCAAAATTACTCTATACGAAGCCAGAAGTACTGCCTTACTAGCTTACTATCCTAGTTTGAAAATCTAGCCTCGTGTAGCTCAGGCGTTAAGGATGATTGATGATTGAAAAAGTTAATAACAATCAATCGCCTGCCTGTAAATTCGTACGTCGCAGCAAAACGCGAATGGACTATATTGTTATGATCATGTAGTTCTCACGCTTCATTAATAAAAACCTTAAAACGTAAAATAATTGAGGTTTCATTCAATATCAGTTCTATTCTTGAACATCGCATACCCGTCAAATTCTTATAATTTTGTAAAATGACGGAAGGCTGGCTGTCGCCATTGGATTATCATCGCTGCTTCGCGGAATCAAAATTTATCGTCGCAAAAAGCTTAATAAAAAAAGAACAAATATTCGGTCGAATTGAGAAACCTCCTTTTTTGAAGTCGGTTAGAAACGGATTGCAACGACCCCAAAGATTTAAAAAATATCTAGGCTGTCACTAATATAGTGGGTTACGTTTTGTTATCAACATCTCAGAGTATGAAATCTCGGAGATAAAATCGGGTCATTAGTTTCACAGGAAGCTAAAAAAATAAATGGTTTGAAACTGCACTTTATTCTTTTTATTTCAATTAAGTCTATACAGGTTGTAACAAAAGTAGAGTTCAGTGAACTCTATACACACACTAAAGTACTTTTGTTAAACCTACTATATTTTAAAGCAAGATATATATTTACCTACTATTAATTTATGCTTTATTCGTACAGCGTCAAGTGCATAACAACCAAACGATTGTAAAACTATAAAACTTAATCTTATCGAATTTCACTTAAAACGGAGATTAATTACGTCAGAACTTAATACGATTATTTCACTTGCCCTGGTAGTTCAGCTGATATGTCGGTTCTTAGTGTCGACGTTTACGAATATTTATTACCTTAATATTATATATCGACGGTTAAGAACCAAATACTGCTATCTACAAAATCGCAATTTTACAGGAGAGGGAAATGGATTCACTTTATTACTGGTCACCACATTTTTTATTAGAAATAACGTGAAGAACAATATTTTGTTAGTAGACCTAAACAGAAAACCAATAATCGAAAAAAAGTAGATTTTAGCGTAGAGAGCATAGAGTAAAAGCAGTATTTGGTTCTTAACCGTCGATATATTTAAATTAATGAGCACCGTAAAATGTAGAAAGAAGGAAGTATTAATTTATTTAAAATTAAAAAAACATATTTTTAGTTTATTCTATTATTGTTAGTATATAGCCGTGTAAATTTAGCCTTAGATTATTAGTAAACAAAAATTTGCCTTGTTAATTTCTGTCACCGTGTAAACAAATAATTGACTTGACGTTTTCTCTTTTACACAATACACAAATAAAAAATGAATACAAAATATATTTTTATGTAACGTGACTTAGTTACCTGCTTATTTTATCCAGTAATAAAAAATATCATTGATATAAATATTAGGAATAATTCTGTTAGATATAAAAATCTTAAATCGTCAGTGACAATATTGTCAACCATAAACTATAGAGGCAGGGCTTTGTGCGTGCAATCGAGCGTGCAAACTGCGTACAACTTTGCACATAACATTTCTTCTTGAAACGAGTTCGATATTGTTAGTTGTTATTAAACACTATATCTTAATATTAATACGTAAACATATTTTAGGGTGTTAACAGGTTAGTTAGTTATAGAGTGCTAAAATCATTGCGTCTAAATATAGACACGAAATTTCTGCATTATCATCTTTCATCTTTCAGAAATAACTAGCTTCAAATTTCGAATTATTTCTAATCATTTCATGTATCATCTAAGATCTTGGAGATTATGTAGTTTTCTTTTTTTCTATTACAGTATCACAGTTTAGAATCCATAAGAGTAAGATAATGTTTTTTAAGGAGTACGTTGCCGCCAATATACCTCCGACATACGAGAAAAGCTGAAGAGTGTTCAAATTTAGAGTTTTTCTATATTGACTGTTAAAAACTTGTAGACTGAACGCACAAATGATTGTTATATTTTAATATGAAATATATTTTATTGAATTATGTTGTATTTTATTTTTTAACTTATGCAGTTTAGGTACCTGTTTATTGTATGTATTTTTCAACATGCCAAAGTAAAAAAAAATTTTTTTATTTTTTATTACTAATATATAAAACCCAAAGGTGACTGACTGACTTTGAGATAGACGGATCTAGCTGAAATGTAGCACGCAAGTTAAAGTATGACGGAGACATTTTCTGCTGGAAAAGAATTTTTATAAATTCCAGCCACGAATAAATAAAATAGGCGAACGCGAGCCAAACCGTAGGCAAAAGCTAATATATGTCTTTAGAGAAAAATCGTAGATTCGCTACATAATATTTTAACACTTTCTAAGGTAGATACGGTCAATTGTTAGATAAATTGACTGACTTAAAAGCAATTCCACTTTCTAAAAAAATTACCAGATTATTCAAAATAATTCGTAAGATTGGATGATTATGTTAATTTTAAACATGAAAATAAATAATCTCATAGTTAGTAAAACGATGAATTTCGTAATCGTTACCTAGATATTATAAATAAAAACGTCTCAAGATAATGAGTTTATATAATAGTAATCTATAGACGCTTCACACCACGTCAGTCTGGCCCCGTGCTAAGTACCCGAGGGACTTTTGTTACGAGTACCAGACTACTAGTCTAATAAAGAAATATACTTAATACTTTTATACAGTATTCATATTTAAGATTATTATTATATCACACACATATTTTATACACATATAATACCCAGGAACATTGAAAAACCTTTTGCTCAACCCGCGACCCCCGGCTTAAGCTACCAACGCGCTTACCAACTGAGCCACGGAGGTCGCTTATAATTTCTAACACGAATAAAATGAAATACTAGATTTTACACGAGGCTTTGCTAGCGGTAAATTAGGAGTTTTCCATTCATAAGGATCTTGAATGAAAATACATAGTATTAAGTACTAAGTACCCCATTCAACAAGTACCATTTGATCAAAATCCCTTCAGTAGTTTCCGCGTGGTAGATGGCCAAACATCCGAATAAAGTAATTTTTACATTTATAAAATTATTATAAGTATATAATATGAAACAAACTGATATAATGTAGGAAACATAAATGCTTCACTCGAACGTATCTAGGCCGATATCAGTTACTTTATTAAGTGCTCCAGTTCATTTGCCAATGACCTGAAATCGGTATTTCCAAATGCAATATTACCAACTATATTTTAAAGATGACTTATATTTCGATTACTTATAGTATCGAATTAGGGTTCAATAAATGGTTAAATGCGAGTTGGAAGCGCGCACGCCGCACGCAGGTGCACCGGTGGCCCTTCTCAATTATTTATTTTGTTAAAGTGGCAATAGAAATACCCGTCCTTCTCCACTCGTCGTTCTTGAGATACAGCCTGTGACAGACAGACGAGCAGACATCAAAGTCTTAATAATAGCGTCCCGTTTTAACTCAAATCCAAAAAGTAGCTATTTCACTTCGATGATTGTATGATTGAGACGTGTCACGTAGTTGTATGATTGTAATGAATTCTATTATTGAATATCAGTTAAGTAGTTTCAACTAGTACTTTAATTTAGCTAGTAGCATATTCTTAACACCAAACACAGTCTTGCTTTACGAGTTTCCAAAGTTTTTAGTTTGCACTAGAACGACACGACACTTACTTCCATGGAACTGACGTTTGTAATGGAGACTTCATATTCTCGCCGAGCTCTCTGGCGACAATCTCGATAAGACGAGTGCAACCCTTAACCATTTACACTCTCGCACTCGGGCGGTCTCGCTGTGTCTCGACGAGAGTGTACAGCCTCCATAAAAGGTCAGATTCACGCATATTAAAGCCTGTTCATACTAAGGGAATTTGATACGGAGTTAAGTGTGTTAGCGGATAACAATAGTTTCCGGCAAACTCTAGAAGAAGTTCTTAGGTTACATCACTAATGCGACACGACCCCGTGCGACACTTGACTTCCATAGTGCAGACGTTTGTAAAACGTCAGAATCACGTTATTCATTCATTTCATTTATTTATTTATATGGCGCTTGGCTACAACCATGGCCAGTGTCAAGTAAAGGCGGGAAATCAATTTTCTTGTTCC
>JAOTAV010000030.1:236627-256014 GCA_026546445.1 Cyclargus thomasi | reverse complement strand
CGACTGCAGGAACCGTTGCAATTTAAACATCAAGTTATGTATATTTCTAGAATGGCTATTTAAAGCCCTTCATTTTGATACTCTACTCGACTTAAAAATTTAGAACCTTACAATTTTGAATGTCAAAATAAGCCATTTTGAATTTTTTAGTTTTTTTATATACCCAGTGTCACTTGCGCCATTAAGACGAATCTAACGATACCTCATACGTTAAAATCCATCGAGTCGTTTAGGCTGCTCTCGAATTACCGTACCGTATACTCTCTAAAAACTTAATCCTCCTTCTGGCGCAGTCGGGTAAAAAAGAACATGTCCAAGGTCGAATTGAGAAACCTCCATATTTTTGTAATTCATTTTAACTGAATTACAAAAATATGAATTAACGCTAAATTATTAACGCTAGTAGAGTTTTCTTTGACTTCTATGCTAACTACTTTCACAGTAAACTCTATATACGAAGTATACATACACACCCTATCATCATTGGCTTTGTCACACCACATATACTACTGTAGACTGTTATATTGTGTTTCTATATTTACCGCGGCAAGCTCGCTCATAATGGGCGCGCCGCTTATGAGTCGGCGCTCGGGAGCTAAAGTTGCTTCGTAAAATGATTTAAAGGCTATATAACTGCCATCCATATATACTTTAGTGTCATATGTTGATGCAAAAATTTCATTAAAAACAAGGAAAAAACTCTAAGTGCCTGTTTCACCACTTCCTGATGAGGCTAGGCTATCCACAAATTAGTTGACAGATTCTTTAAGCCTCATCTGTCAGATAGGTTGCATATTGTGATCAGAAACAAAGAAACACGCCAACATTCACCCTGAATTATTATGACGTGGGGTGTAACTTACAACACATAATATGATCTTGTTTAACGATTCAAGAGTACAGTAAACATTAAATTTAAACACACAGTACACACACACACACACACACATGTGTTTCAAATTTTTTTGCACTCTACTACACTACGGAACTCTAAGTGCTCGACTCCAACTCGCATTTGGTCGTTTTTTTTCTCTAAGTTTACTTAATGTATTCGTACACTTCAAGATTTCGTGTGGCAATTATAACACATAATTGCTTCAAAACAAGTGTTCGTTAAAAGTTTTTACAAACATTCGTTAAACATTTTGTTGTTTTAATGAATATTTTAATATTACGAACACACGCAACATACTAATTACCTTTTGAATTCGTGTTTTATTAATACAAATAAAGGTTCGTACATTTTAAAAGTCAAATATTTAATGCCTTGAGGCAAAAGTGATTTTAAAAATCTGATTTAAATATTGAAAGAATTGAAAATTTAAATGTATTATGCAATAGTGTTCCACCGAAAGATTACCGAAGCCGAATAATTTAATTTTCAAAAAGAATTTCTTTAAAAAAAGGATTCCATTTTGTAAATAATTTCAGATAACTTAAAAACATTTTGTATATTCATAGACCAATTACTTCCTCTATGGTATATTTAATGAACTGTAAAATATTAGAATGCAAGAAAAAACTCGACTACCAACCCTCAAGTTCGAGAAACAGTTTTTATAGACGTTAATTTTCTAGGAAATTTGCCTTCGATAATTTGTCCGCATCACACGTGGTCGTTAATAAAACCGAAGATAAGCCGACATTTTTTGTTGTGGCCGAAGTAAGCCGAAGCCGTAGTCTTAGTTAGACACTAGTTAAATTCGATACGATTCGACGCAAGTTTTAATAGATACAGAGTTGAGCGCAGCTGCGGGCTTCCGTCTTGTTCTAATATGATAATCTTAAAGAAGGTATTAAAATTCGCTACTTTTTTTACAAAGTTATATTTCAGCTGTCGATTTAAAATAATAAATACGATAAGCAGTTAATTAATGAAACTAATAATCTAATATATAAAAATATGTCGGGTTTTCCTTCCTGACGATATAACTCCAGAACGCACGAACTGATTTCCACGGTTTTCCTCGTTGGAAAGGTCTCGGGTTCCGTGAGGTTTATAACAATGAAAATTACGGAATAAAACATTTAAACAGAAAAGCAGGAAAATCGGAAGAATCATTTGTCACATACAACAACATCTCCTATATAATATATAATAAGAAATCACTCCAACGGCGCCAGTACGTGGTTTTTACGCGATTTTCGAGTTCCACGCGACCGAAGCCGCAAGCAAAAGTAACTAGTCATTTTATAAACGTTAAAGTTGGTTTGGATATTTGTCCATTACAAAATCAACCATTATCTTTTTTCAGTAGAGCATATGAAAATTTCAAAAGCCTGTTATCGCAGCCCGGAGACAGACAAACAGACATCAAAGTCTCAGTAATAGGTTCTCGTTTCTTTATGGTCTCGGAACCCTAAAAAGTTTTTTTTTATTTATGATATTTAGGGGGCGAGCGAGCAGACGGGTTACCTGATGGAAACAAGCTGTAGTCGCCCATGGACACTCGCGACATCCAAAGAGTCGCAAATACGTTGCCGGCCTTTTATGAGGGAATAGGGATTAGGGAAGTTTGGCCACCGGTAAGCTTACCCACTAAACGAAACACAGCACAACGCCGTTTCACGCCAGTTTCCTGTGAGGCCGTGGTATGACTCCGGTCGAGCTGGCCCATTCGTGCCGAAGCATGATTCTTCTACGTTATTATGTATTTGAGATCGGAAAATGTCTCATTGGTACACGCCTCCACCGGGATTCGAACCTACACCCTCTCATGTGCGAACCAAACGTCTTAGTGTCTTACCCACTAGGCTACGGACGCTCCTAAATGTCTTAAAAGGTTTGCAATGATAGACGAATGTCTCGTAACTTCCTCACATCGCGACCCTCGTCAGTCGCCGATCAGCTGTCAGAGGTCAGAGGTCAGCGACCGCGGACTAAATACCACCCCGATGTCAATAAATCAGAACGATTGAATGTTCGGTCAAACTTCCGCAAGCTCCTGACGGTTAACCTTACCGACTTAATGATGATAATTATGTAGTTGGTTATGTTTGAGCAGTTGAAAACTTGGGTAATTTAAGTGTGTTTTCTTGTTGCGAAGAGTCAGGTCTGATGGAATGCAATTACTGCTGCCACCTATGAACAATAGGGAATATGCGTGTAAAACAAAATTTATTGAATGCAAATTATTATAATAGTGGGCTAAAAGTATATACAAAATGACAAAACATTCTATTGAGAAATAACTTAGATATTAGCGATTTTATTAAAACGTAATTTAGTATGAACTTTGTATGCAGCTTATATACTTTGACGTCACAATCGATATCGGATCTCTCTTTCTAACTGACCACTTTAAAAGCTTGTAACTTTGTTGGTTTCAATTTTATCAAAAAACTGATTGGACTACATCGTTTTTCAATAACGAAAGATTTATATAAATAAATAATAAAAAATCTTGCATATTTCCTATTATTGTAAAATCAGATATATAATTTAAAGCTGTTATACGTGGCTATATATTATACCTAAAAAGTAACAAGACCTTATACTGTTGTGGCGGTACCCACATTAAGCATAATAATCCTGCATCGCGCTATCGAAGTTATCGAAACACGGCGGTATATATACGACAGCTGAAATGTATCACGTGGGCTTCGACCTGACCGAGTATAACACCTCTCTCGGTCGGAAGATCTGGAGGCCACCACGTTCATATCCCACAGTCATAAAGCAGAGAGCGTACAACTGGAATTCGCTGGGCGCAATGTCCGAATATTGCGTGCCGACACATAGCACACGGTGGAAAAAGGAACACTGTACACAACTCTATCATCCATTTTGGAATCCAATCACTACGTTTTGACACGCACACAGTGAATAGGTAAAGTGACAGATCGATATAGAGTCAGTTTCTTCTCTACTGTGCTCGTGATAACGTCAAGAAGGTTATTCCTACAAGGCCGGTACTTCCACGAATTGTCCCTCGGGTATAAGGGCTGTAGCGCCCTTTGTTTCACGTAGCGTAAATATTGTCTGCAAAGGGCGAGGGTTGCCATAATCATCAACATCATTATAACCCAAAGTTCGTTGTGAAAGTGTAATATAGTTGTGTTAAAATTTACCTCCTTACATATAAAGGCATTTAAACACTGTTTAACTAAGCAAGATTCGCAGTCCTTATTTTGGAAGATTGAGAACGCTCGCTTTAAGCAAAGCGAAGACAGAGCGTTCGTGGCATTGTGGGTATGACTCCGATCTCAAGTACATAATACGGATGCTCATTGCCGTGGGAGAACCATGCTTCGGCACGAATGGGCCGGCTCGACCGTAATAATACGACGGCCTCATAGGAAGCTGCCGTGAAACGGCGTTGTGCTGTGTTTCGTTCAGTGAGTTAGTTTGCCGGCGGCCCAAGTTCCCTAATCTCCCTATCTCTATTTCCGTTCCCTATTTCCTCATAAAGGCCGGCAACGCACTCAGTACTCTTGGGATGTTACAAGTGTTTACATTGAACATTTGTTATACGATTCTAGACAGCAAGGCCTAAAGCATTTAGTGGAATGTGACATAAAATATTTAGGAAGCTTGGTTATGAAAATATGAGGCTTTAACCACCCTCGGCTTAAGCTACCAAAGCTTACCAAGTGAGCCACAGCGGTCGTTGAACAAATAATATATTTTTCTGACAAGCGATAGTCTGCTATTGCTATTTTTTGTAGGATAAAAACTATCCTTTGTCCTTTTCCGGAATCCAAAACAACTCCACCTAATTTCAGAAAAATCGCTTCAGTGGTTTGGGCTTCAAAAATATTAGTTTGAAGAAAGTTTTGACGATTTTTTATTTATTTTCCTATTATAATGCAAAAAAAAATCAAAATATTTACGCTTTATTTTTCACCACCACTTTTAAACTTCTTTCACTGCGCCATTGTGGTGAGGACAATGGTGGGAACCGATCATGGTTCTGTGTAGGGAAAGTGTGGGAACCGGTGCTGACCTGTGGTGAACTGGTGCTTGAGACAGGTCAAAATTAAAGCGCTCTCGTTTTAATTTTGACCTGTCTCAAGCAAGGAAGCAAGAGATATATCTGTATTTTTTTATGAAATTAAAGGGTAAAACGACCAAAAAAGGGTTACCTGGTATGAACCAACCTTCGTCACCCAGAACGCTTGTAACATGATAGAGGCAAAATTTAAGAAATAGAGAAAATATACGGGTTAGAGGGTAAATAAAACAAAGAAAGTGTAAGGAAGTTGAACCTCTCGCAAACTCACTCATACGACGAACGTCAGCGCAAGCGCCCTCTCACGGCGGTTTTCTGTGAGGTCATATATTCCCAGTCGAGTCGTCTCTTAAAAATCATGGCATGGCTTTTCCAAAGCAGATTAATATCAAACAATTTTTTTTTCGTGTGTCAGTCTTTTTGTTTTCTCTTCATGATTTAGCCTCTGAAGTGATTTAGATGAACATATAGACAGATTCTTATACTGATGCAGAACGTCATACGTTCCAATACCAAATAAAGGTGTGGTTCCAATGCGATTAGCCAGTGCAGACGACCATCTATCAAAATAATAATGATCGAAACCCATGAAACAAATCTCTATTATATAAAAAATAAGTCATGCTTTCCTTCCTGACCTGACCCCTGATTAACGACGCGATTCCGCACGGAAACGGAAACGCTCTCACGGAAACTCCCCGCACTTTTAACAGAAGTTTCAGAAATCGGGAAAAAAATCCGCGCGGAATCTTATCGTGAATCGGCTGGAGTTAAATATTTCAGAACGCACGAACCGACTTCCACGGTTTCGCATTCGTTGGAAAGGTCTCGGATTCGTGAAGTTTGTGGCGAAAAAGAATCATGAAGAATTTCAAGAGGAAAGATATCACGCGGACGGAGTCGCGGGCAACAGCTTGTTATATTATAAATGCGAAAGTAACCGTCTGTCTGAATGTTACGCTTACAATGATGTTGCGTAAACCACTTAATCGATTTTGATGTAATATAGTTTGGATATAAAAAATTAATTCTAAACAATACTGTTATTCTCAACATATTAGGTCATTAAAAATTAAAAAACTAAAATAAATACTAACAATACACAGACTTAAAAAATAAAGTAGTAAAGTTTGGATATTATTTTTGGTCCCATGCAAAAAATAGGATACATTTTATCCCAAAAAAATGCGTGGTTTGTGCGCGAGGAACGAATTTCGGCACAACGGAGTTGCGGGTGTCATCTAGCCTCAAAGGTGTCAAAAGGCTAGAATGATTTCCAGAATTCGCTGAAAATTATTTTTTGCTACAAAGTAACTAAAAGCTGGAACGTTTTTAAATAATAAAATACTTCTTTTCATAGCCCGGCGTAAGAGCCTTAGCCTATAAAATTTGATTGTGGGAATCTAGTTCAGGGGTCTACGAACCCGATTTATGAAAATATATGGCTCATTCTGATACTACGTGGTTCTACTGGATGGTTAAAGGTTTCAGACCTTTTAAAGCACGTAGAAAATTATTCAGTATTGATCTTTGATCAAATATTATAAAGATTCACAGTTGCCGTCCAAAAAGTGGCACCAAAAAACAAAAATAAAAAACAGGAAAAATTTCGAGAGACAACACGCGGACTGACGCGGGCGACAGCTAGTAATATAAACCTGCAGAGTTTGTTTGTTTGAACGTGCTAATCTCAAGGACCGGCCGGCCGAAATGAAAAAAATATTTTTGTGTTAGTCCATTTATCGAGGTAGGCTATAGGGTATATAACATCACGCTACGACCAATAGGAGATGATCAGTAATCAAAAAATTGTATATAGGGTGGATAATTTATAGAGTTTCACGCGGACGCAGTCGCAGGCAACAACTAGTATAATTAAAAAAATTAAAATTAAATTTGAGGGCCGACTTCTTCAAATAGTAATAGCGGTTGCTAAATCCCTAAAGGTTTTGACATTTTGCGATATGGATCGAGTTTGTTGGTTTGGTTTCCAGACTATATTTGAGGACTTTCTATCGACCTTCGACATTGATTTATTGAAAGGTTTAGGACAAAAATGTTGCCCGCAACTTGGTCCTGAAAGTCGCATAACGAATGGAACCGTGCATTTTCCCGCATAGAAACTATTCTACGGGAAGACCATATCTGTCTTTTCAAAACCGGTTGAAAAATTTAACTGTGGGACAACAGACATACATTTTTGTAATATTAGTACGGATATAGGCTTTGCGGTAGTAACGTTTGTTACTTTTCTATCAAGAAATGTGTAAAAACCACATTTCACATGTCGCCGTGCCGCGTAAAGTAGTAATGTATGAGCAAATATGAGAGGTTCTACATGGTACTGCGACCGTGCGTCGACCGCGTGAAGCCCGGGCTTACACACTTTAAGGCTTATATATGGATTGGAGGGGTGAGTTTAACCCCCTATAAGTCAAAACGTTTACCACATTAACCAAAAAAAAATAAGTTATATAATGATCTTCATTTTTTTCATTATTAGCCAGGCCTTTTTCTTAAGCATAAGCTTAAGAATTACATAACTATAATGTTAATCAGAAAAAATGTACCGTGAACATCGATTTTTTGTAAACTGTATAAACTACAAAACTTGATTTTTTATAAAATGCAAAATATGTAACACTATAATCTCTAAGGACGAATTCTTGTTTCTTGTATTTATTTTATTGTAAATTTATTTATTTTCTGTTAGCGGAGATTTTTTTAAACTTCGAATGTATGGTTAAGGTCGTTGGCGCCTGTATTCCCCTTAAATACGGCGACCGTATTAGCATAGACCAATTAGGTATAATTTCTCTATGGTATTAGTTATGTATGGCGCTTTCATATACGAACACGGGCGCAATACGACACAGTGACCGTATCCACATTATTAGGAATCCACATTCTAAATATTATGTGATAGTGTGAATTCCTACATCATTAGCCTACATAATTCTGTTGACTTAAAAATTTGTGTGTGTGACGTCACTTCCTGTGTTATCGGAAGTGGAGGTTACTGTTGGTCATCGATTAGCGCCAGGTTATGTTTTTTAATGATATTTAGGGAGCGGGCGAGCAGACGGGTTACCTGATGGGAAGTAACTGCCGTCGCCCATGGACACTCGTGATACCCGAAGAGTCGCAAGTGCGTTGCCGGCCTTTATGAGGGAATATGGAATGGGAATAGGGATAGAAGGATTAGGAAAGTTGGGCCGGTAAACTCACTTACTTAACGAAACACAGCACAATGCCGTTCCACGACAGTTTTCTGTGAGGCTGTAGTATCACTCCGGTCGAGCCGGCCATTTCGTGCCGAAACATGGCTCTCCCGCGGCAGTTTGTTATAGACCCTTTTTAAACAAAAGTAATTTGGTACACTAAGGGTAGATATTACAAAAAGGAATGTGTGTTTATTTTTTGTATTTTTTTCGCGCCCCAAAGAAACAAAATAAACTTGATTTGTATAGACTTAGTAGAAAGGATTTGGGAACATAATGTTCTACTTTTGGTCTTGGAAAAACATTATGTTCCCAAAATACGCTTGCGACGCAACGCCGCGGGAAAAGTATAGTTCTGAATATTTTTATTTCTTGTAGGTAATCAAATTTTATAGCACCTTTGTACTCATGTGTAAACACATGAGTACACTCATGTGTTTACACACACATGAGTATTCTCACTCATTTACTTACAGGTTGTAACTAAACGAGTAAGTGTAAGCATAGGCATGCGTTACTTCCCTCCTTTCCCACACTGCCTGTGCGTACACACCACCACACAAGCAATAATGTTAGCAAAACTCACGCAAGGCCCACCACCATGCGGGTTGAAAACCTCAACGCACATTTCGCCCCAACCGGTGTTGGCAGCATCATCCTCACGATGTAGACTCTATGAACAACGTCCGTTAAGTGCCGCCACCAGCCAAATCACCGCCTTTTATAAACTACTATCCCCTCTACCCCCACTACCCTCATCAGTACCCCCGAACATATTAATAAGCGGTGACGTTGCAAGCATGTTTGGTCATTCAAAAAAGCATTTCTATTGTTTTTCTTTTCTTTAATTATTTCTTATTGTTTCAACACGTTCACCCTTCCGGCTTATCGCATTTATGTAAAACCTTATACGAATGGCCATCTTAATTTACTAAACTTAAAGCTATGGATTTTTGCAAAGTAAAGTCTGATTCAATTAACTATTAAAGAATTACAGTATCGATTACTTTCGTCGCTTTAAAAGTTTTCGATTGTATCTTACAATATCAAGCATAAAAGAAATTAAAATCTAACGATTTATACCTCAAGTCTGAATCATAATATTTTTATTATTAATTAAGCGAAGGTTATCTGGCGCCAATTACTAACACGCAACAGTCTAGCCAGGGAAAAACGTTTAAACTCATTAATTTTATAAATAAAGTCTGGCTACATGAACAAGAAACGGTTAGGTGAAGAAAAAAATTGTTTTAAGTTTTTGTCGACAGCAGGTTAGGAGCAACGACGTTCAGAAATAAAAAACTTTTTCTTCTTCTAAATAAAAAACTTCGACTACGATAAATAACTCCCACACCGGTTTCGGTGACGGTGGTCGGTTTCCTAGAAACCAGGCCTGTTACGTAGGAGTAATTTTATAGTGATTAAATGTCTGCGTTGTACACAAGAGCACTCTCTCTACCTTTACTCTCATAACCCAGAGGGACGGATGACCAACACGACCGGCGAGAGATCAGGCGCAAGACCGACTTTACACGCCTATCCGACGCATCATCTTACTTGTCAGACAATCAGGGGACCTAAAATGGTCGTACCAGCAATATTGCAAAGGAATTGCTCTATAATTCGTTTTAGTACATTTAAAAAAAATCGCATAGTTTTGATTTGACTTTGAAATCAATTTAGATTGATTGTGAAATCACTGTTTTGCAAAATTAGTAGTTATTTACAAGAAAAATTACAAAATGAATTGCTGTTAGTAATATTGCGAAGTGGCCTGTGTTGTCCTAACCAAACTTAGAAATAACATGTTTCCAACGCGGAAATCGAATCCACGACCTCCGGGTCAAGAACCGAGCTTCTTACCACTAAACCACGGAGGCTTTCAACTACGATAAAGGTACCATATTACACAACCATTGTTCTATCCGCGAAGCTAAAAGAAAGGATTCTTTTGGCAGACTGAATTTGATAATATGTATGTTTCCTTGTAGTACTGTTAGTTAATGAGTGTCACTGTTCGGTATGTTGTGAATAACGAATCAGACGGTCAAAAGAACCAGCTTTTGCTCGCAGTTATTCAGTTCAATATTATAAGTAATATAATGTACAAAAAGTACAAATTTCTAGAGCTTCTTAACAAAATTACAAAATATATTTATTATATTGCCTGAACTAGGATACCTTGTGTTTCAGGCAAGACCTCTAGGGCTAGGTATGAACAATTTATTATTACTTTATAAACTATAGATATGCCTTAACAAATTATACATCAGAAACTAAAGTCATTAACATATTATTTTAACATTTTATGCCAATTTCCTATTTTATTTTTATATTTTACTAAGTTATTTTTTGTTAAGGCTTATACACGGGCCAGCGGGGTAAGTTTAACTTCTTATAGGTATGTTAAAACGTTAAGCACATTAGCCAAAAAAATATATGTTATAGAATAAATTTTATTCTTTCATTAATAGCGAGGACTTTTTTCGTAAGCTAATAAATAATCAGAAAAAAAAGGTACCGTGGAAATCGATTTTTTGTAAAAAAAAACTGGAATAACTACGAAACTAACCGGTTAATATGAACTAGTTTTTTATACAATACAATATAAGTAACACTATAATCCCTTAGGAGGAATTCTTATTTCTTTGTTTTTATTAATTGTATATTAATTATTTCATGTAAGCGTGGGGAGATTTTCGAAACTCCGGTCAAGGCCGTTAACCTCCCTAATCCTAAATCCCTAATCCCCTATCCCTATTCCCAATCCCTCCTAAAGGCTGGCAATGCACTTGCGACTCTTCGGATACTCTTCGGACGACAGTTGCTTTCCATCAGGTAACCCGTCTGCTCACTTGCCCGCTGAATATCATAAAAAAGTCTTATTATATTACAATATGTTATAACAGCCCCAAACATCGAATAGGCAAGTGACTGAGTCGTCTTGCCCCGATTGTTATATACGTATCTATGTTTGCTGTAAATTAAATATTTGACATTAAAATGGTATTTGGGGCATCCGTTTTAGTCATTAATTGTTCTTTAAATGACTAACGTCTTCCACTCAATCACAAGTTGGTAGTTCACTCGTTTCGTAATCTATTTTAATATCGGATGTTCGGCTCGAATCGGCCAAGACCAAAGAAGTATCACGGCCTCACAAAATATCGGTGTAAAATTTCGACATGTGTGTAAGTTTGCCGGATGCCTAGCTTACAACTCCTTAATCCCTTTCACTATTCTGTTTGTCTATTCCCTCATAAAAACTCTTCCGTATAGCAAGTCTTCTTGGAGGACAAAGCTTTTGCTTTCCATATAGTAACAAGGCTGCTGCAGAATAAATGTTGTTCACCGAAAATTTCCAGAGGTTAATCAAATTACAAAAAACGGTTCCTACGTGATAATTAAATTTATTTGTAAATGATATTAATCAATAACTTAAACGGTTTGTATTGTAGATAGACAATAAGGGAGATCAATATATATTTTATCTAGGCCGGACGTGACTCTATTAGGTTTTGTTTACCAATTTTCTCTTTAGAAAATAATGTAAATAAACAATCTGAGAAGATAAATATGATTGAATAAAATATAAACCAAGACATGAAACAATTATTGCCTTGTGGGCCAATGCCCCTAATGAAACTATGGTTTCGGGACGGCTTCATAAAAATATTTAAACAGTGTTTTATCAACATTCGCTGTCCTTTTCTGGATTATTGAAAACGTCACACGACAGAAAGGGACAGCGATCGTAATAAACGTTTAGTAACGTACGTTAGTAACGTAGTTAAACATTGTTTAATGTTTTTTATGCATGAGGGGGTTAATTAGTAGTTCGCGCTTACTTAATTAACAGACAGAAAGAAACTACCCAAGACTCGCAATATTAGAATAGGTCGAAGTGCGTTGCCGGCCTTTTATCTACTAATAATGTAAGCTGAAGAGTTCGTTTGTTTGTTTGTTTAAACGTGCTAATCTCAGAATGTATTAGCCGGAATACAAATGTTTTTGCGTTGGTTACTCCATTTTCAAGAGGCCCTTAGTTTTATCACTTGGTTTTGTCACATTTAAAACCCAGAGAGTGTTTGTTAGTTAGTTTTTGTGTCGGTTAGTACATTTATCGAGGAAGGCTATAGGCTATATAACATCACGCAACGATCAATAGATCAGAGAATGTTGTTAAAACGGTATAATTTATAAAAATTTACGCAGTCATTTATAAAAATTCACTCGCAAGCAATTATATATATGTACATACATACATATATTCTCGAAAAACATAACCCTCCTTCCGGTGTAGCCGGGTAAAAAAATTGTCCATCTTAACCGACTAGTTTTGTAGTTAAAGCAATTTTTTTTCTTCTGATTATCTATAAGCTCAGGGATTAGTGGTTAAACTTACCCTGCTGGCCCATCTACAGACCTTAAGAGCAAAAATAAAACGTTCATTGACTCTGGGTGTTTTCCTAATGGTCATCTCTTATTCAGTCTAATCTCGTGTTTACCAACATGACGCCACATTTTTATCCAGATTAAGACTTGGAGTGTTGCCAGCATTATGATAACAAAGAGTTTTAATCCCGTCTTTTATTACACATTTTATGAGCTTTAGACAAGCATTAAATATCTTCGTGGAATGTAGAAAAATATTGCAAATAAGGGGGAATTTTTTAAAAAGAACTCTATCTAAATTCTAGAGTTTTATTATGTGAGCTAGCTGGCGTATGTTCCGAAATATACCACAGTGTAATGTCATGTAAGCGATGCTATATTATACTACTTAAGCTCCTATTCAAAATCGGCGTATACTGATGACAGGCGAGCACGATCGTGCAAAGTGTGTACTCGCTATTGTTCGACGATATTCGTCTACATTCGCTTTTGATCGGCGAGTTGACGAAATACTACGGGCAAACCTTTCTGGGAGAGCCACGCTTCGGCTTCGGTCTGTCTCGAGTCTCGGAGCAATACCACGGCCTCACAGAAAACTGGCGTGAAACGACGTTGTGCCGTGTTTCGTTCAGTGAGTGAGTTTACCTGTGGCCCAACTTCCTTAATCCCCTATTCCCTCATTAAGGCTGGCGTGCACTTGCGACTCTTCGGGTGTCACGAGTGTCCATGGGCGATGCCCCCTAACTATCATTAAATGCCAAACCAATATAAAACGAGTTTTCAATGGGCAAAACTTCACTTTGTATAGCATTTTTTTACATTAACTATCTGGATTGTATAAAAGTATTAAATCATGTATAAAAGTATAAAATATATTTCCGTTGTCTGGCACCTGCAACACAAGTCCTTTGGGTCCTTAGCACGGGGCCAGATTGACGTGGTTTCAAGCGTCCATAGCTATTTTATTTATTTTAAAGTCCTCATGTAATTAAAAAGTTAATTTGATTAAAAGGGTTGGACCGATTATTATCCTCATTCAAAAACAGTACTACCCTTACCTTTACCCCCCTATTGCCCTAATAGATTTTGAAAGGTCATACCCCAGGGTCAAGGGTCAATGTCAACTCACCTCCGAAGCCCACTGCACGTGCCGCGGTTCCGCCAAAACGCTTCTTTCCATCACACTATCATTTCACTTGCACAGACACAAAAAAGTCGTTCGAAAAAAAAACAAAATTCGTCGTTCGATTTGAAAAAACAAAATGGCGCGTCTGCGCTCTCCGCCGTCCGAGTCTACACAGGTAAACGTGATGTTATGCAAAACATTTCTTCGTAATGACTATCAGCTGATAGAAGAAATGTCTACGGTCCGTCGGGTTAGTGTGCCGAGCGAGAGAGAGATATCTCGCGTACGTCTCGCACGTAGGGGACTAGATAACTGCGATTTGCATCTGATAGACTGATAAGTTCCTTTTTTGCATGGATTATCGAGGAGAAAACGCCGGCAGAAACTATTCAACTCTTCTAGATTTTTCTTAAGCACTCTATCTGTAGGTTAGTCGGTATCGTCCAGGTTTTAGTCCATTTAGTGTCAAATAGAGATGATGCTCAAATTGTGGTAATTGACTAATCCAGGTCAGCGTGAATCACCATCCGCGCAATTAGGAGCACTCACTGATAGCACTTGTCACTGGCAGCGAACTCGCGAATTCCAATTTCGAAAATTGACAGATGTTTTTTTTTAAATTGAGTCCGACAGTTATTTTATTATTTATTTTTTAATGGCCAGTGTTTTAAGTGGTTTCTTGCCGCGGGGCGATGGCCGACTAAGGCGAGGGAGTGGTAGATGGTGGTGGGATCGATAGCACGGTGGGGCGCACGCACTGACCGCACGGCCCCTAGTCTATATTTAGGCAGGACAGACGTCTTTTGTGGTAAAATATTCATAATAATTATTGCGTTAATGAAATTTCACCGGCAGATGCAATGTTATTCCTTATAGCAATGACTCTATGATCTAGGTCTATGTTGATAAAGCAATGTATGAGACGCAAAATATGAGTCACTTCTTAATTTAATGCTATATACAAACTAAAATAGTGGCGCACCGGAGTTTCGTTGTTCCCGTTATTTTCGGGAACAACAGTAATCCTATATCCTTCTCCAGGACTCAAAGTCTCCATACCACAGATCCACAGATTCATAACACACACACTTTCGCATATAAATGCGAAAGTGTGTGTGAAAAGGTAGTAGTATATAAGTAATGCTCATTTCAATTAGAAGCTTCTAGCATAAGAGAGTTAAGCGTCAGTGGCCTAGTGGGTAAGATCTCTGGTTCGCACTCGAGAGGGTGCAGGTTCAAGCCCGGGTGGAGGCGTGTACTAACGATTCATTTTCCGATCTCAAGAACATATACGTGGGAATCATTGCCGCGGGAGAGCCACGTTTCGGCACGAATGGGCCGGCTCGACCGTAGTGATACCGCGGCCTCAAACTGGCGTGAAAAGGCGTTGTGCTGTATTTCGTTCAGCGAGAGAGTTTACCAACCAATGGTGGCCCAACTTCCCTAACCCCTATTCCCATTCCCTATTTCCTCATAAAAGGTCGGCAACGCACTTGCGACTCTTCGGTAGTCTGCTACTTTCCATCAGGTAACCCGTCTGCTAGTTTGCCCTCTAAATGTTATAAAAAAAAGACGCCTATAGCTTACTATAGTCATTGACCATTCTAACGACCTTGGCACTCCGTCACGGTTATGGGAATCAAAACGAAATCGATCCGCTCAAACTGAAATAGAGTTAACTTCACTGTGACGACCTCTGTGGCGTGTTTGAGCACAGTGGTTGAGCACATTGGTGACTCAAGCCGAGGGTCGCGGGTTCGAACCCCGCCGACGGGACGAGACATTGAAAGTATTCAATGTTTCTGGGTATCGTATATAAAAATCTCAGATATATGTATAGCATCAAAGTATTGAATATATTTCCGTTGCATGGTACCCGCTACACAAGTTCTTTGGATACTTACCACGGAGACAGACTGACGTGGTGTGAAGCGTCCAATGATATTATATTATTACTTGATAAATTTTTTTCTTTCACAGGTAACCTATGCCTCCTAATTTCATTGATAAGTAATAAAAATATCATTCTCAGAAATTAATAAAAGGGGAACTGCATAATTTTCCGCAGGTGGAAATTCCAGAAAGCCGCATAATTAATTTATGACTTTACCAGGTTCCAGGTGGGGGATCGTTTTCCGGGAAACGTTTTTCATTAGCAGTTGTTACTTTCGCATTATTGAGGTTCCGTGCCCAAAGAGTAAAAACGGTACCCTATTACTGTGACTTCGATGTCTGTCCGTCTGTCTGCCTTCAGGCTGTCTTTCAAAGACGGTAATAGCTATAGAGACATCAAAGAATATGAATTTTTGCTATTATAACCAATTAATAATTTCGACACGCTACTTATCGGTAGCGTGGCCAAGCGGTCTAAGGCACCAGTATAAGGCAGTTGTCTCTTCGGAGGCGTGGGTTCGAATCCCACCGCATCCTATTCCTTTTATAACTTTCTTTTTAAACTTTCAGATATACGTTCTAATTTTTTTGATCTATACTGGTACGGAACCCTTTGTGCATGAGTCTATCTCAAACTTGGTCGGTTTTTTAAATAACACGGCAGCCTATTGACTGTATCTAAAATCACTACGTTTCGTCCGTCGTATCCTGACACGTACCCACTACCCAGCGTATCAGACTGAGGGTTTTTTTTATAATATTAGGGCGCGAACGAGTTGCGCGGATAACATACTGATCGGACGCGTCTTACGGACGCGACTGACAGCCGCGATCTAGATAATAATTGTACATTGAAGTGTGCAAACTATAAGGCGTAAGTCGCGGACGTTTTATATGAGCTGTCAGCCGAGTCTGACGTCAGTCGTGGACGTTTTTGTATGGGCTGCAAGCCGCGTCCGATCAGTTTCTTTTTCAGCTTTAGGGCTCCCGCGCATTAGGCGCCCTGCCGCGCGATAAACCGCTGCGACCAGTGCGCGTACATTGCGGCTACATCTGCGAACACATTCGTTAGTCGAATTCACACCGCGCTTCAAAATGGACGTTGAAGAAGAAATTACTGTTGCGCTAGTTTATACATTATTGCAAAAGCGAAAGAAAAAAAGGACAAAGAAAATTTTGGATCCATCCGTTGTTACGGAAGAGGCTTACAAAAGGAATATGTATCACATACTTTTCATACGTACTGCAATATGAAGATATTTTTTTTTAACTATATGAGAATGTCAGAAAAAAACTTTTTACGAGATCTTGAACATACTGAAATCCCATATTACTGGCTACAGCAGTCATCTTCTAAACAATGAACGTGTGATCACGGCGGCCAGTGTGCGCACACTATTTTCATACAAATTGGCGTATCTCGTTGGCCACGGCGGCCAAGTGGCCGCGTGTGTGTCGCGATGTTTATCGTTGGCCGCGCGGCCAGAGTACAGCCGCTGGCCATACATCATGGAGGAATCAGTCGACCGCAGCGACTTGGCCGCGCGCCCTGGCCTAACGCGCGGGAGCCTTTATAGTCATTATTGAGTGCGTGGCTCAAGATCTGGCACGCGCCGCGCTGGCTGGCTGGCTGGCGTGCGTCTAGGTAATGTAATTACCGTCACCCAGTTTACACATGGTTCCGCGAAACCACACGCCGATACCGCGAGAGTGAACACCGGGAAAGTGTAGTCTCGTTTCTATGTTACTATGGTGACTATAATAATAAAATAAAGCTGGAGAGTTTGTTTGAATGCCCTGATCTCAGGAAGTACTGGCTGGAATTAAAAAGTTATTTTTGTGTTTGTTAGTCTGTTTATCTAGGAAGGCTATAGGCTATATAACATCACGCCACGACCAATATAAGCCGAGCAGTAATAAAACATGTTGTAGAAACGGGAGGATTTATAAAGTTTTACATGGACGTAGTCGCGGGCGGGGGACAGCTAGTACTTAGTGGTAGAGATTAGAATCCGTGTAAGGGATACGTTTCGGCAGGAAAAGGTGCGACCGGAGAAATACCACGGCCTTACAGAAAACTCGTTTTTTAAAAGGATTGTGTACCAAACGGTTTCCTTACAACGGGCCTTGACTTTTCCGCCCTCTAAACCCTCACCTGGAGTAATGATTTTGTAGTATGTTGTGGAAATACCTCAGAACTAGGCTTCTATGTTTTAGTCATTAAATTATTTATCATAGATTTTGTGATTCATGTTTATGATTTCATACAAAACTAAGATTTCTCAGTGTTTTTCAAATCTACAATAAATATGACAAAATTATATAACCTAGTTCTGAGGCATTACCACAAAATCATTACTCTAGGTGAGGGTTATAGGGGGTGGAAAACGTTATGGCCCGCTGTATGAAAACCGTTTGGTACACAATCCTCTACACGCTAATCCCGTAGCCTTTTACTTCATTAATCAAGTGTGTGTGGCGCGGCAGTTGCTTCCCATCAGGTGACCCAACAGCTCGCTTAATTTAAATTATTTTTACGAGCACTTTACAACTTCACAATAGTATTTCCTAAATATTTCAGTTCTCGGAAAACTTGGCGTGGCAAATTGTTACTTTGCAACAAACGTTTAAAGTAATGGACTGTTATAAAGAAAAGTGTTTAAATATTTTTTATTTGCAATGTTAAAAATTTCAGTAAATGTAAAAATTATATATATACGATTCTTATTCTTGCACATTGCACATCTATTCTACATTAAAAAGCTAAAGAGTTTGTTGCTTGCTTGAACGCGCTAATCTCAGGAACCACTGTCCGGAATTGAAAAAATCTTATTGTCTTGGTTAGTCAATTTATTAAATTTCACGAAGACCTAGTCGCGGGCAACACCTAGTGTACGAAATATTTTTTTACGCTTATAAATTGTCAGCAAGTTCTAATTTAGTTTAATGTTACTGTGAGCAATAAAATCGAAACTAAATCCAATGTTGAATTGTGTTACGTAATATTTGAATGCGATGCAAATTCGGTGCCGATGTCTACGTGATAGTTTTGTTAAGTTCAACATTTAAGTTATATTGTTTAAACTTTCACAATTTCACTTCAATTTATTTTCGAAATGGAAAGCAAACGTGGTTTCACGACTTACGCTTTGTTGGTTCGAAGAATGAAATGGTATGTTTGGTGTCAAATTTGATAAATATTACATCATATTATATCACCAATGTGTCAAATCCCGTGCGTGAATTTACATTTTTCGTGATAAATCTTAGTTTTACATTTTTTGCTCTTTTATTGAGTCCATACTATTATAAATGGTAAGGTGTTTGTTTATTTATTTGTCCTTTGCGTTGCACACGATTGTACTCGTAAAGATTGCATTAACGCTGACGTAATGTTAGTGGTTTAATGTCGAATTTGTCAAGGTCAAGCGCGCTCACTGTGACGAGTGACTACGACGAAGCTCCTTTTCACACACGGTCGCCGCACGGTTGCGTAGTACGTCAAGATCACTGATTGGCATATTGCTCCTAAAATTTTCCGTTTTCATGAATTAAATTGTCAAGTCTATCGCTGAGGCAAATCGTATTATTTTAGTCTCCAAAAAAAAAAAACAATTTCTGTTGTAAAAAAAAAATCAGTCCATTTTCTCTTCAATATGAGTGAGGTCAGATAACCTAACCGTAACCGTAGTTATACTTAGGTTAGGTTAGCGGCTAACCTAATCTGAGGATTGTGACCGAATAAAAACCAGCAGGCTGCGCTCCAAAACAGGTTTTTTAAGAGCCTATACTGTCCCACT
>JAOTAV010000030.1:216517-236527 GCA_026546445.1 Cyclargus thomasi | reverse complement strand
GTCTTGTTCGTACAAAAGTCCCTTTTACGAATGAAAAATTTAATTATTAGTACAATTAAACCCGACGGACGTTGTTCAGCCGGTCTCTTACACTGTGGCTAAGTACCTCGCTGTACACTCATTGTTATACCGACTACCGACCGGCAATGCACATGCTACTCTTCGGATGTTACGGCGACGGTAGTCGCTTTCCATTATTATTAATCCTCTACTTCCTTGCCCCTTTAATAACATAAAAAAAATATCATGCCTAGTGGTTCTCTGTATAGGCATAATAATTTTGGGTAACTAAAAAGGGTGAAATTATTATTATTATTAACAAAAATTAAAACCCACTTCCAAAGGAAAAAACAAAAATAATAAAAAAGAAACTGAAAAGTAGTAAGAATAAATTTTATTTAATACTTTTTAGTTTCTTTTTTGTTATTTTTGTTTTTTCCTTTCGAAGTCGGTTTTAATTTTTTTTTAAATAATCTTCTTTTTGTGTTTTTTTCACTGGACTCCTCTAAAACGACTGGACCGATTTTAGTGAAATGTTTATGTGTATGTTTTAGGAGATTTATAAAAGTACGTCAAGACACAAAATTTTTACAGAGGTAAAAATACCCTCATGATAGTTTTTAAAAAAAGAAACACTTCCATCTGTACATAAAACAACGTATTTATTTACAAAATATTTCGCATTAAAATTAATGATTACGTTAGTATTATTATAATACTGACTGCCTAATACTTACTTATTATTTACAATATTATTGCTCTCAAAATTTTATTTAATAACATTAATGTATAATACTTTAACTACAATACTTTATTAATATGCGCTAACACCAGCTTATGATATAATCTCACGTTTAACAAAGGCATCAATGTATTTATGGGATTTAAAAAATATTTTTATAGATTATTTTAAGATGTATAATTATATAGTTATAACTTTTAAATCTGAAACAACATATCGGACGGATAAAAAACTAGTTAGTGGCCCCAAATATTCTAAATGCTTGATTATAATAAATATTACCCTCGAAATAACTACTACCTTGTCTGAGTATTGCTTAATAGTTTACCTTTTCTATAAATAATATTTATGTTTGAACTGTAAAACAAGTAAAAAGAATATTATGCATGTTACATGTTCGTTTTTTTTACTAAATTGATGTATGGACTTGTTACTGCTATTCCACATAAGTTTAAGCAGTTAGTATATTTGTAGTTGAATATAATGTATAAATGATTTATTAGTGAACTTATCCCGTAGGCTATACAATTAACTCGTAGTCTATATATACTAAATTTATCGTTGTAACTCACTCATATTATTGTGTTTATTTACAAATTATATTGATTAGTTATCAAAAATATTATTTACATTTATTCACAGTTAACATTTAGTTTATCAACAATATCTGTTGCAGTTTTGGAAGGATCTTTTACATTCCCTTCTCTATTATTATCTTCTCTTACTACTTTTATTTCAAGGCGGGACGGAAGCTATGTTATTAGGGACTATTTCTGAGGAGTCCTCTCCGCTGTCTGTATCTTCTTTGTTGGATGACTCCTCTGGTTCGTCTCTCATGAGAGCCCGGTACTTCTTCGCGATGAGCTCCCAGTCCACCACGTTCTCTATCCTCGTCATATTGCTGAAGCTCATCTGAGAGCCCAGTGGACTGAGGTGGACGATAGATAACCGCGTGGAATCTGTAATTTTGTCAATTTTAAGGTAATACTTTGGTGTCGTGTCGAAAGGTTTACAACACGGACAATAATTGCCCACGGTCAAACTTGCCAAAATATCGTTGCTAGTGTCGGTAACAATTGGCTTTTCTGTTGTTTTAGCCGTTTTTTACGGTTTTTCACATTTTTCCAAAATGACATTAGCAAGGTAAAGTGTCCAGTTAGTGTAACCGTGTTGTAGGTGATAGTTTGAAGAAATTGACCCATGCAAGAAAGTGTTAAACTCCTAGTGGGCAATCAGAGTCCGCAATAAAGCTAGTCCCAATGTGTCTTTACTGCCAGAGTGTAATTTATGTTTCTCAGTTATTTAAGGATCCTTAAGCGAGCTTACCTTTAGGTACCACCTGAGCCCTTTTCACTTTAGACAGCCACTTGGCTCCTGCCTTAGACCTTGCGCTGAGCTGATCTTCACGATGCATTCCAACCATGTGGATAAGGCTTGGTCTACTCTTCTTAGTCATTTTTTCCTGTAAAAGTTTCTTTTTTTAAACACTTTCTACAAAACAAATGCAATCTCATAAAAGCTGCGCTATCTTTGGCAATGATATAGCTTTGCTGTCGATAATAATAGCTTTATCCCTTTTGCCTTAATTATTAGTTTCAAGGCATTCCTCTTTTCGGGTCTTTTTTTTTAAAAAGGGTAAGCGAGTGGACGGGTCACCTGACAAAAAGCAAGTGCGGTCGCATTTGAATATTTGCAACATCAGAAGCATTACAAGTGCTTTGCCGGCCTTTTATTGAAGGGATACGTTACAGGTACAGGAATAGGGAACGGGAGTATGGTGAAGTTTGGTATTTCTCCGGTCAAGCCGGCCCGTTGGCACCGATTGATGGCTCAAGACAAAATTGTTGTTTCTTCTGTTTACCTTGCAACGATGAATCAACCACATGAGCCACGTCGTCACGAGGTTCAGAGGAGATGGAGCGGTGTTGGTTCGGTGCATGTTACGGATCAGCTTCGATAGACCATACTTCCACTCTATATCGGATTGTGCCTAAAATGTTACAAGTTATTGGTACAGGTAATGATAATGATATGACTCTATAGGGCTGCAACATGTGCCTCTAGACATGATTAGTAAAGTAAATAATGAATACGAGGTTGGAAATTCTTCAAATTAGCTTTGTCTTCTCATCTCACTTACAATCAGAAGCAATTTGTAACTAAACACGTGTAACTTTTTATCGGTGTTTGTAATTTAAACCTTATCATACCTGTACAGTGCAAATACAATTACAGATAAAGTAGTGACGTGAGATTTCCTGTCTTTACTAGGTCAAGATCTATTCCGGTACTAAAAATTATCTCACGCTTGAAGTGTTATTAAATTGTGTGTTAATAATAAAAGAATCGTTTTTATACGTTATTCTTAAAGACTAACCTTATCTTTCAACGTATTAAAAACAACAGGTTCATAAACACGTGCTGTAAAATGAACCTGATTGAATTACACAGTATTGTTATTATTTATGTCTTTCAAACCTGGATTCTCTGGTAAGTGTCCGACATCATAGCGATAAGCAGATTTATCAATACTACGACGGACACCAGCATGTAGATTCCGAACACAATTTTAAACAAGTAATTGGTCCAGGGTGGCTGGTTGTTGCTGTCGCTCCGATGTACCCTCGTCTGCTCCGTAGTCGTCTGACCGAACACCGCGAAGAACAGCAGCTCGAACGATAATATCGGGTTCATGCTTACTGTGGACAAAGGAACGCAGGTTGACAGGAAAGTTACCTGGATTCGTCGATAAGTGTCCGACATCATGGCAATGAGGAGCGTTATGAGCACCACGACGGATATCAAGAGGTATCCGCCGAAGACAAATTTGAAGAGGTATTGTGTCCACCAGGGCCGAGCGCTAGATATGTAGTTCAGGTCTGACAAGGTGATCTGGCCAATAAGGGCGAAGAACGATTTCTCCAAAGCTTCGATCGGCGTCAAACTCGCTAGAAGACAATCGGAAGAGGTGGAGTATTCCTTTGCTCTACGATACCACCGGGTAGATTAATGCAGGATTTTTCAATAGTATGCATCAATTTACCCTAAATCTAAAATCACAAAAATTTTAATTTGCCTTATATTATTTCTCTTTGTGAGCGTTAGCTTTCATATTTCAAATCTCGAGCGAGCGCTTGAGAAGATCATACATCATACAAAGCAAACTAAAATCACATCTAGCGTTGTCGTTCGTTTCAAGCAAATTCGTGTGTGCAAATTACGGGGTAGATTGGTGTGAATGTTATGTACCGAATGTGTTTAACTGTCGTTCCTTGTGCTTCAGATATCTGCATTTCGATAGTTTTGGTTAATTTTGTGATCCTGCATCAATCTACCCCTCTCCCTCTAACTGTGTCGCCACATAGATAGCGTGGTCACAACGACGGTGACACATTGAAGACATACAGCCAGTTGTCAAACATAAAATACCTCAAGACACCGGTGAACAAACGCGGGAAATGCAGCCACTGCATGCGCAAATCAAACTTGCTCCATCAAATGCGGTGAGGTCGGCCACTCATTCCACTAAAACTAGACTTGTGACGCACCATGCATGTTCTGCTATGCACAAAAATTCATGTAATTCATCATCAATGTAACATAACATAACGAAATAACTTTTATAACAGAACTTGCAAAGCACGAATCTAAATCTATGTTAATCATAAGTTAAATCTATCAAACATTCTCATATTAAACGTGAAAGAATTCACAATGTTGTATCTTACAAGTTGTTGATTACTTTGATGGTGATGCTTGCATAAAATAAATTATTCTCTGTTTTCCTTTGTACATTGCCCTCCTATTATAATTGTTTACTCTGAAGCTTGCAAGTGAATGGTTTTTACACAAAATAGGATGATTTAAGCACATCGATGTTATATAAAAATTAATTATTAGGATTGCCACACAGTCTACAAAATATAATCTGAGTCTTCGATTTGCTAGTAACTTACGACCCGACGGTCCCTGTTTTCTGCGATAAGATTCTCCGGTAGGGACCAATTGAGAACCATAGGCCTGTCGTTTTGAACGAAGGCTTATATCTAGTTTTAGAAATATATAATTAATAAAAATTAACATTAAAAGTAAGTCTATCAACCTTAACTCTGTATTATTTGAAAAATTACAAATTTTAGTTAAATAGTCCCAAAAAGTCATTGTACCAGTTATATGCGCAATACCATATAAATAACAAATTTCCTCATCTGAATTCGAATATTGTAGAATATTTCAATTTTATAATTATCATAACTTATTCCTATATTTCTATGAAGCATACAAAAACTCACCGTCTGAAAACAGCTTTTTCCGAACTTGTCTGGCGTACTTATTGTCTTCTGGTTTGTACAAGTTTCTGAACGGCTGATTCAGAGCTACAATGTGCATCGAAAAACCAAACACAAAGATAGCTAGGACAGCTAAGAATCTTCCTAAATCTTTCATCAAGTCCCCGATAATGATCGCCCAAGGGCCGAAAAGATGGTGGAAAGACAAAAAGTCCATGATTTGTACACACGCTAGTAAAAAAGATAAGGCAAAACATTGATTTCTACAGTACATTAAAGTAGGCCAATATTTTGGCATAACGAAAATCCACCCAACGACATGGACCGCAACTCCCACCATTCCCATTAATAATACTGCAATTTTTATCCAACCCAACCCAGATTTATCACTTGGATTTGTTAGTTCGAATAGCAAAAGCCCGCTTAATGCTATTAACAACATCCACTCGTACCACCTGGGTACTAAACTTTCCCTAAATATAGAATTGTATATTGGAGTAATTCCTACTAATGCTAATAAAAACATAAGATATATATGAGACGTCAAATATGACATGAATTTGATAATGGGAACCTTATTATACTTATGACCAAGTGGAAGAGAGAATACCATCCAAACGGGTGGACATATTATAAACATGAAAAAAAGGAACATGATTTTGATGCCGCTCCATTTGAGGCTTCCTCGCCAGAGTTCCTGCAACGAAGACAGTCATATATTTTATGAATATTTTACTAATGGATACATTATTGGAGTATCTCAAGTTACCTATTTTTTACCTGCAGATATCTCTGGACGACGGTGTGGGCAATAACTTCTTTCTGTTCATTTTCTATTAGAACGTCTAGAAACTCAATGTTACGATTATCTGTTGCAGTTAAAATATGACCAGCAGAATCGGCACCAGCAGCTAAAGCTAACAACTCCGTTGCCATCGCTTCGCACTGCTTACCGGCTGCTATTAGGTCTTTGGCACGCTCCTTTTCCTGAAAATTTAAAACAAAATATTTTAGTATGAATTAGAAATGATGGAGGTGACGCGTTTGTATGATTTTTATGTAAAGAATAACGGACCTTGGTTGATAAAGTTATATACAGATTTGACAATTTTGCAGCTGTATCCACAGGCGCTGGTGAAACAAGCACAAATTCTTCTATTGGTATATTGTTATGGTTTTTTGAACAAACCATTAGATTGTAAATAAACCTTTTGTCGTCCATTAAAGATTGAGTGTCATGTTCCTTATGTAGTAAATATTCTAGTACATCATTGTGATTTTCAGATGCAGCGAACCAAATTGGAGCACAATTCAGATTTGTTTCGCTTTTTGGGGAAGCTCCAGATTCGCATAAAAGCTTAACAACATTCAAGTGGCCAGCCTTTGCAGCGCAATGGAGTGGGGTCCATCCATTTTTATCTGTGGCATTTATTTCAGCCCCTTGACCGAGTAAGACTTCAACCATTTGATAGTGGCCATGAGTCGATGCTATATGCAAACCAGTTTTTCCGTGACGATCAGTACTTTGGAGCAATTCTGCAGATCTACTGAGCAGTAATCCAACGATTGACATATGACCACCAAAACAAGCCAAATGAAGTGGATTATATCCCTGTAAAAATAATTTTGCTGTCATAATTCAATGCACCTTATACTTAATTATATTTTAGAAAAAAAATATTATATGTAATTAATAGTAATAATATACATTACATTTTCATTTGTAGCTGCATCGACTTGAACACCAGCTGAGTTCAATAGTAATCGTACGACATTCTCATTACCGTTGTAAGCGGCTAAATGTAATGGAGTTAGGCCTGACTCTGATCCCAAAATAGGAACTAATGAAATTCCCGTTGGTGCTTCAGACTTTACGGTTCCAGGCACAAAAGATAAGAGTTCTCTTACAGTTTCTGTAAAAAAAATAAAAGTATAACATTATTTCTATTACATAATACTATAACTGAGAAAATACATAAGAACTGTTTTGTACTTATAATTTATATTACGCCTGCTAAAACTTGAAATTACCTGCTTGTCCGTAGTAGGCTGCAATATGCAATGGTGTCAACCCTAACTTTTTGCTCGATATCCTCAAAGTGTTTGTGGATCGCATAACATCAAGTACGTTTGTGTGACCATGCTGTGCTGCTAAATGTACTGCTGTAAAACCTTCTTTATTTTCATCTGTACATGAGGCACCGGCTCTAACGAGAATTTTCACAACATCAGCGTGTCCACCTTCAGCAGCCAATTGTAGCGGCGTAGAATCATTGAGTCTGTTTCTAGCAGATATTACTCCTGTTCTGTCAAATTTCATTAGCTCTTCTATTACTTTTACAGATCCTTGTATAGCTGCTATATGTGCACAAGTGTTTCCATCTTTAGTTGTTGCCATTACTAAATTAGGATGCTGTTGTAAAAATAGCTGTACAACTTCAGAATGATTATTCTGTGCTGCGACATGTATAGGCTTCTGTCCCAACTCGTCTGTTGCATCAATATTGGCACCAAGTTCTAATAATAATTTGCAAACATCAAGTTGACCACTAGCTGCTGCTAAATGTAATGGCGTTTGCTTTTTTAATGTAAGCACATCAACCATTGCGTTATGATCCCGGATAAGGAATTTTACTAAATGTGTATAGCCATGCATAGCCGCTAAATGAAGTGCTGTCCGACCGTTTCTTGATTTAGAATTAATAAAGGCTTTGTTAGTTAGTAAAGCATCACATACTTGTAGATAACCATGCTCTGCTGCTAAATGTAGCGCTGATCTGCCTTCAATATCAAATACATCAACCCTAGCATGATTAGAAAGTAATGTATTTACTAGTTCCATATGACCTCTATTACAAGCTATTAGTAAAGGTGTCCATCCAATGGAATTTTGCCTATTGAGTGCTCTACCAACGTCTGCTGCTGACATGTCAGCTATCATTTCCGTGAGAACATCATTATTTCCTGCTATCGCGCAAAAGTGGAACGCCGTTTCGTGATTTTCTTTAGTCACTAACGTGACATCAGCACCATGTTCCATTAAACATTTTACAACTTCTTTGTCTGCAGAAGGAATTTTTACTTCGTCTTTAGTTATCTGTGCAGCAAAATGTAAGGCACTAGCTCCGTGCTCATCAACAGCGTCTATGTAAGTCGAAGAGACCTTTTCACCTTTACGTTCTTTAATAAATTCTAGCAAGTATCTTACTACATCTGGTTTACAACTCCGACAAGCCATTTGTAAAGGTGTTTGACCATTCTGTAAGCAATTAAATAATAGCATAATTTATAATTAACCTCATTATGAATAAGGATTTTAAAGGGATTTCAAAATAAATCAAGCTTACTTTTGTTTTCCGTAATGGATCCCCGCCATCTTCTAAAAGCAGTATTAGTGTAGCTAAGTTCCCATATTTAGCGGCAACATGAACTGGTGTTTGTCCATCTTCGGTTGCCTTGTTTGGTCCAGCACCAGATTTCAACAACATGAGTGCGCATTTATCACCTTAAACATCAGAAATGTCACGTCTTTATTCAAAGTTGAATATAGTTTTGTTACACATAACATAGTATATATTTTATTAATTTATTATCAATTAATAGTAAGCTATTTACCATCTGGTATTCTAGCAGCTATGTGCAGTGGTGTTTCCCGTTGTTTGCCTCCGCGTATGTGAACGTCTGCTCCATACCCTAAGAGTGTTTCAACAACAGCTGGCTTGCAAGATTCGACGGCTATATGAAGAGCAGTGTAATTGTCCTGCATACAGTTCAAAAAAGTTTCAGAGTGTATGCAATATCATGATGTATTAATACTAATGTCGTAGAGCTGATGTGTTTGACGAATATTAAAAACTAACGTATTTACAACCATTAAAAAAAACTTACATTTGTGGTGACATCGACACTTTCGCCTTTCTGTAACAATGTGTTGATGATACCAACGTGGCCGTACCTGGCAGCTGTATGGATACTTCGGGCACCATCCTGGAAAATTTTCAACGATTATATAATTTTAACACTTTTAATCTATGAAAATATATGTCAGTATAGATATTGTTATAGTATTGTAGAAAAATACTTACTTTATTTGGCATATGTAGATAAACACCTTTTTTGAACAGCATCATGGCACAATCCGCGTGGCCATTTAAAGAGGCGATGTGCATGAGTGTGCTTCCATCTTTCGTCCTTTCAAAGATCGAGGCTTTAAATTTGTCAGCTAGGAGCTCTATGATTGTGGCGTGTCCATTTTCAGCCGCTAAGTGCATTGGTGTTCGATCTGTGGAAACAACGACATTAATGAGTTTCTCTGGTTGCTGGCTAAGTGTGCAATCAAACTTTTAATACGTCTCTTGTGGTAGTTTAGTAATTAAGTTGTAATGTTGTATTTTGTTTCATGAATTTTAAGTGCATTTTACTATTATGTAACTAGATGTATAACTTTGGTCTTAATAAACTGACCTTCATTATCAGCAATTGCAGCATTTGCTCTCACTCCATAGAAATATTTAACGAGGGGTTCATCTCCTTCCGCAGCCGCTATGTGTAATGGAGTTTGTCCTGCGCCGTTCACTGCGTCTATAGCTGCACCGTAGTCTACGAGTATCCTCGTCATATCCACGTCTTTTCTTCTCGCTGCTAGATGTAACGCGGTGTCACCGAGAGGCGTTGAGGCCTGAATAGAAAACGTTTCTTTTGATGTGTATATTTTTGTCTTTGTAACATTTCATTTATAAACAGTCGTAATAAAAAAAGAACTTAACACGACTTGAATTTACTGACAAAAGAAGGAATGGATTAATTTGAATGCTGCTCATAAGTAGTTTTATATATTGAAACTATTTGCAAAATATTGATAAGTTGAACAAATTTTAATTAAAGCTAAGTATAATTACCGCTAGGCTTAGCCTGGATTAAACTTAAAGCATGTTAATAAATGATATCGATAAAATATATTAATATATATAATCACCTTTAGTTGGTCTGCCGTCTGCGCACTAAGTAACTCGCGGACCATGCTCTGGTTTCCTGCTTCTACCGCCAGCAGCAGTGGAATCTTGCCCCTCTGGAACACCATATCGTGAATTAGCTTTTTCCATTCCTTTTGTCGCGCGCGCTCCTTATTCAACTCGAGAAAACTTAGTTCCAGCCTTTGCAAATCTCTCGGCAGCAAATTTGCAGGTGGACTGCGGACGTTTGACCGATAATTTGGATTAGCGCTCGAAGGAGGATCTTTCTCGTTTTCCGTCATTCTATCCGTTTCCGCTTTGCCAATTCTAAAAGATGCATGCGATGCAGTGTCTATGTACGAACTACTCACGCTAGTGCGGTATGCGATCGCACTGGCACTACAGCCGTCACATTACAAACGATATTTCGAACTTATTGCAAATTCCGTAGGTTCACTTATTTGATCGATTGAAAATTGTTTTTAGCATGCAACAGGGAAAATTTTGCACCTCGATTCAATAATACGTACTTGATCCTCCATTATGTATGTGCTGACATCGTAGAGCAAACTAGCCCTAGTCGTGTCGAGGAAAGGACTGAGTCTCATTGTATTAAAATCGGTAATTTCGAAATTCAACGTCAACGCTAACTAATATTCCGCTAGTGATTTGCATTGTAAATTTCGCGGTAGGGGTTAAGCTAGCTAAAGCTCGACGGATAATTAGCTAGTTTCTATTCATTTCTGCTGTGTCGGAATGTCGTTAAAACGAAAGCCTTGTAACAGTTAGCCGTATATTAAATTCGGGTGCGTGATGATGCATCGGTTTGGGGGATGATCGATCTTGTGTTTGTGGAATTTTTATGGATGTAAGTTTGTTTACGTCTAAGTTTTAAGAGGTGATTGTCGGGGACGTCGGTGCCAGGCGAGGGCTGCACGCGAGCCTCGTGACCACTGCTGCAGTGAATCATATACTATCACATAACTTGTCTATATACAATAACAACTGTATTGATTTGATTTCTTATATTTTTCGTATTTCGTTTGCAATTTGTCGATGGTAAATGTGATCATTATTTAAAATTATTTCTGTTTTGTGATGTTTTATAGTTTCTGCAAGATCCGATATGACAATTTCTATCATAAAATAATAATATCTATGAAAGTTTGATTTGATTTTGATTTTTATCATCAACGAAATCATCTACACCATTTACAAAGTTAATAAGCATTGATTTTTCTAGAGATCGAAATTGATATGTGACTTACACCATCAGTCTTCAGTCGTATGTCCTTGCCAGCAGCTGCCAATAGTGCCCGCAATATGCTTGTGGCGGTTCCCGTTTGTCTGCTGGCCACCAGGTGCACTGCAGTTTGCTGTCGACTCTGTAAGGTGTTGTTAAGGTTTAATTTTGCTGGCAATATTTATGCCAGCCACGTAAAAATCACTTCAAGGACTAGGAACATATTTCTCTTCCTTAATCTAAAGTTTTGACTTCATCTGTAGTATTTGGGACAATTGTCTCACATTCCTTTTTGTGTTAGATTTTTTATTTAGATTAAAATTGATGTTTTGGATAATAAGGTTAAGAAGCTAGTAGTAGTAGTATTATACTCACGCCTCCGGTTGCAAAAGGGTCGACTCCTCTCTTCGACAGCAGTAGCTTGACAACATCCTCCCTCGAGTACATGGCGGACAGATGAAGCACATTGTAGTTGTCCTGCAAGCAATAATTAACTTTATTACTTTTGAATAAAGCTGAACCTTCTTTTCCCTAATTAGAATGATTTTTTTTTATATGGAGGAGATTATAAGATCTAGGATTTTATGATCTCTGCCATATAAAAATTTCAAATTATAATTTGTTACAAACCATTTCAAAAGTCAATAGATTGTGAAGGATTACGAAGTGGCTAACTTCCAAGACCAACGGTTTGATTTAAACTACAGAAAAATTCAGAATATAGCCAAGAAGCACACTTAGGCAGTTTAATTATACTTATTAATCACTTTTGCATAAGTGTTAAAGTTTTCATTCCATTGTATATTGGCTCGCTTCCAGTGGCAATTTAGGAAACAAGAAAAAAAATGTATGTTTTCCTTCTCTACTTTATTTAATATACCTTTACCTAGGTGTTTGCAATAATATTATGGGCAGTCGTTAAGCGAAAATTTAAAAGAAGCTGTACAAGTGTGATAATTTCTACGTTGCTTCTAGAAATTTTTGGATATAATGAGATGTGATTTGGATTTTCCTCTCCATCATGAAATAATCGCGTGGGTCCCACTATCGGTGTTCGAGTAAGTTCTGTTGATTCGGAATTATAATTTAACTTTGTCCCTGTAATTTGTGTATTGCGTGCTCAGACCTGATTATAAATTTGCGGTTACGCTCTTGATAATGTTTCGTGTGATTCAAGATGGTGATTCATAAAATACCTTCAGTACTTTTGGTTCTTTAACTTTGACTTTCAGGCCTACTTCCCTGTGTATTTTTTCATCAGCAATGAAGTCACCACCAAAATTGTATCATGACCAACACAACCACAAGCTACACAACTTCGAGAAATCTACCCTTGTTGGTGGTACTGATGACGCAAAAATTATACAATTAAAAAAATAGTTGAATCAGGACAATACTGACGCAAAAAATATTTCAGAAAGTCTTCCTTTAAGTATGATGAAAGAAGAAGTATACATTAAAGACTACTTACAAGCTTATAACCCCTACTTCGCTCACGTGGTAACAAATAGAAAACCTTTACAGTTTTTCCTTCCGATCGGCGTTTCGCTTTGTATTTTCGCACACAATTCTGTTTAAATAGAGTTTGAGACATATTCGATTGAAACAATGAACATTTTATAAGTCGTAAAATTTGATATTCACAGTTTTTGAGTTTTATTTAGAGCAGTGAGATTAACGATTAGTTATGTCGAGAGACAAAAGGAATCTAAATACAAAGGCTAACTGCGTCAGTGTCTCCGGTATTTTTTTGTAGGTTAAGATCTAAGATTAATTTTAGCAGTGTCCTGGTATGATTAATATTGCAAAATTAAGTTATTGCTTAAGTTGCAGATCGTGGGAGCTGCCTTATCTATACATTGTCCATTGTTCTTTATGCATGTGTGTGTGTTGCCATATATTATGTATAATATATTATGTATTAGGTATACTTGAGTTGTTATTTTTGATACTTCAAATTTTTTGATACGGATGATATTAACATCCGGCTAAGTATTCCAGGCTTCAAAGATTTCGTACCACCGTTATGAATTTCATTTATGCGAATATGTCCGTCTGTCTATTACCTTAAGTATAAACCATTGATCGAATTTCGATGACGTATGATACCTTCATATCATATGATAATTATGTTATTGTCTCCCGGAAAAGGATATACCATACTTTTTATACTGGTATAATGAACGATTTCGACGTGATAGGCTTTCCGCACAAAGGAACGTGGGCATCGCTGTAACTTCGAAATTATTTACACTATGCATTTTATTTTTTTGCATGAGAGACTTGATAATTTTAGTACTGTACCTACTTTTCACTAATAATTATTTGTATGTTTGTATCAGTATCGATGTAATTGTGTACATAACACTGGCATACAATGTTAAAGAACTTTCGTATCATTTTGCTCTTGTTGGTTTTCAAAATTGCTTGTTTAGTTGTTGTCCTAGTACAAAATGCTTACACATCCATACTAATATGTGTCTTTCTGTCTCTTACCTCTTTACACTTGAACCGATTTTACAGAAGTTTTGTATAGAGATACTTTGAGTCCCGGGGTAGGATATCTAGGATACCTCTCTTTCTCGAAAAACGTCCAATTCCCAAGCGATGAACGAATTTTGGCGCAACACAGTTCTGGGCAATATCTGGTTTGATATTCATGAGCTTGATACTTTAAGCTTCGCGATAATTATAATTTAATCGCTAGCTAAACGTGAAAGTCAGACGAAAGTCGATAAGCTCTATAAACAGTAATTAAACAAGGTGTTATCTAAGCTAAGACCTAGTTAGCCTGTATTTATGTCAGGGCAGAAATAATTTTCCATGACCTTGGGAGGTTTTTATGCATTTTTCTAACTTACCATCGTTATGACTTATTGCTTCTGGCCATCATGAATCACTTTTTATCGCTGGCGAAGGGTTAAAAATGTTTATGGTTTTAATTTGTACTGCTGTTTTTATTTTAAGAGTAAAACGCCTGTTTTTGTGTGTTAGTTCATATATATCTTTCTAACTGAGTTAAATATAAGAAAACGATTTCCCATTAATATACTTTTAAAATAAGTAACATTTGGTAACATGAAATACACTTTTTTTTGTGAATTCAGAAATCGGCAACAGGTTTTGAATTCTCTTAATAACTATAGCAAAAACTATTCAATTTAGTGGTCTGTTTGAAGTCTCAAGAGGTCTTAATCATCAAAGAAATTAATAATAACTGTACATAAATTAGTGCGCATAAAATCTAATAAAACTAGCAGCCACAAAATAAACATTAGCGGCTTGTGTTTTTGGCAGTGGCTTCGCACGCGTTAGAAGTATTTTGATTCACACTTTTATCCCCTATTTAATAAGTCAGTCAGTCAAACAGTCGGTCATACTCGAGTTTTATATATTTAGATGATTTTATATTAACGGGAGAGCGAAGCCCATCTGTTTCACTTTGCATTTTATTTATAAGCTATGAGCTTTAGCATATTGATCTGTTTGTGATTGAAAACACAAGTTTGTACTACTAACGCCATCTATGAATTAAGATGTGTAATTGTAAAAATCAAACTAAACGAACTGAGTTTATCTACACATATCCAGAATCGTCAAATTAATAATAATCTATCTCTTATATAAAAATAAGTCGGGTTTTCCTTCCTGACGCTATAACTCCAGAACGCACGAACCGATTTCGATAGTCTTAAATTCGTGTGAAAGGTCTCGGGATCCGTGAGGTGTAAAGCAAAGAAAATGCGGGAAAATTTTCAAGAGAACAGCAGGAAAATAATAATTGTCATTTTTGTTACCGCGCATACGGAGTCGCGGGCAACAGCTAGTTACAATAGTTAAGTTAAAATTTAGTTAACTACTTATCAACTTAATACGTGTAAACCAGACATTAAATATACATATTTTGAAACTAAATATTTGAATAATTTTACATCAATGCCACATATATACATTGAAAATTCTTTGCATTTATGTAACCGCGTAAAGCACTAAATATAAAATTGCTTTTACGAGCGTCGAAGATTGTAACAATGCGGTTATGTTGTGAATAAATAGTTCAAATTAAGATTTCGCAAGTGTGAACCCGGCTAACTAAACTACATTTAGTGATCAAATACAGGGTTTTTAATTTAGTTAGGTAGCGAGCTGGAGGGGGCACTTAACTCACCATAAAAAACAAACAAGCAAACTTAAGTAACAACTTACAATTTAACCCGATTTTGCCGTTCAAACATCAAAAATAACTAAACTCACTGATGACGCTTAAATCACTTGATTTAGTTAAGTAGTGAGCTAATTCATAATAAACAAACCGATCGTGTATTTACTAACAATTCGTAAAATCTAAGAAAATATAGTGGAAAAGTGCAAGGAAAGTGTGTTTAATTAAGTATGAACATAAGTTTCCACCATGAATCAACGGTACAATCAATCACATACAAAATCTTATTGTTTCTCTTTTATCGTCCTGTAAACCCCCATGGTTCTTTTGGTCTTGAAAAGCATCAAGTTTCCAAAGGAGGCTTACTAGAATATTTATAATTTTACGCGATTTTTGAAATTCTACACAAGCGAAGACTCGGGCAAAAGCGTAGTATTTATATTATGAGTTCGCAGTACTCACGTTGTTTCTTGCTCCAACGTCTGAGCCGAGCTCAATGAGTCTCTCGACGAAAGTGGTGCGGTTGTCCTTTACCGCGTACATCAGGGGGGTCATGCCGGTTTGCTGAAACAAACAAACATTATTAGTTAATAGTTAGTATATTGTAATTTGATTTGCGTTTATTGAATGCGTCGGTAGATATGAAGTTTCACAGACGCCGGTTAGGTAGCCATGTACAAAAGTAGATATTCACAGTGTTTTGCCTCCTGTACTTAAAGTCATTGAAGTGAGACATGGTGGGACATAGAGGTGGGGGGATAGTTTTGTGACATCACATTTAAAATTTTGAAATTTAATCTCAAAATTTGAAACATTGATGTGGATTTTAGGTATAAATTGTACATTTTGTGTCGTCACAATAGGGAGGGGGAGTCCTCAGAATTGTGACCACCTGTGAAAAGAAAACCATAAAAACCATGACATTTGTGAGACGTACTTTATGGATGGTCCCTAGTACGGATGCTCTCTTTGATGTTTTGAGCCATGCTTCGGCACAACTGGGCCGGCTCGACCACGGCCTTACAGGAAACTGGCGTGAAACGCCGTTGTGCTGTGTTTCTTTCAGTTAGTGAGTTTACCGGTGGCCAAACTTCCCTAATCCCCTATCCCTATTCCCAGTTCCTATTCCCTCATAAAGACCGGCAACACACTTGCGACTCTTCGGATGTCGCGAGCGTCCATGGGCGACGATATATTCAAGTTATATAACATTATTGTTAATGTCAGTCCATCACGCTTTCGGACTTTTATGTATGTAATAATAATCAATATTTAGTAAGCGTTAAAACTGGCCTTAGTTATCCCATGATGAAATTTTGCAGTGCGAGCAGTCCCCAACATTAACATGGTCAGAAAAATAAGGTTGATTTGATCAATTAAAATAATTATGGTACATCACACATCCTTTAAGGCCTTGGCTCTAAGGGCCTTTTAGGAACTGTTTCACAGGTAACGGATAAAGATATCTACAAGTGTTTTGACAAATAAATATAAATAAAATGTTTATTCGCATTTTAAGGCAATAAACAATGAAAGCGAAAAAAATACAAAATTTTTAAACCAAAACTATAACAGTTAAAAAAGGAACTGTATTTTAACAAAATGTTAATTCTAAAATAAAAAAAACAACAGAAACGCTATTGCGTTTCTGTTTTTCTTTCTGTTGTTTTGAATGAGAAAAAAAATAAAAAAAAAAAACGGCATCTGTAGGTATAATAATGGTAGTGTATAGCTGTATGTATACACCGAAATTAAAAACCATCTGTCAAATAAAGTTGTGGATACACTACCTGTAAGCTGTGAAACAGGTCCTTAATATTCCTGATCAATAATCTGGTAAGCTTTTTAAAATGTTCGACTCTGACGGTCTGACTTGGTCTGCTCAAAGACTCGATATATTAGATACTCGTTGGTGTCCGCAATTTCGTTGCGCAAAACTTTGTATATCACGCGGGGACCACACATTTTCCCGGGATAAAAATATGTTGCCCAGACCTAATTAAAAAAGCTATTAAACAAAAAAAAAGATTTATTCAAATCCGTCCAGTATTTCCCGAGATTAGCGCGTACAAACAGATAAACAGAGAACTTTTTTTTCTCGATATGTGTTCTATTACTGTTTGTTAGCACCCTTACATTAATAATTTTGTAAATATATTAAATGTACAGATACTCCAATTTTACTGCCTTCTTATATATGTAAAGGTAAATGAATAGGTCCTAGGTACTATCAGTAATATTGTTAGAGTATCCTTAACATAATTATTTTATTATTGTTATATTATATTGAAATAGCGTTATCTTAAAATAAATTTAAAAAATCACTCAAGGAAGGTATTCAAAATACAATTTTTGAACGTTGAAACCACGATCCCTGCCAATGGTAAAAAAAAAATACACGGTAAATTTTATGTATGTGTTTGAAGTTGTATTCGCTGGACGTTTTATAATGCGCAAAGAACAAACTAGAACTTAAAATTAGGCTTGCGCCAATTACACAGAATAAATAAAAGAAAATATTTTACAATCCGCATCGTATTTAACTTGTTTTTTGAATTGCCTACTTAACATACGTTGCGGTAAATATTCCGTGTTGATAATTTGCCAAGTATTTGACGGCAGGTGTTTAAACAAGTTTAATCCAAAAACGAGAAACACTATTGTTATGAACTGCCATCATCAATATTAGTAATATGTGTAAAGTTTTTTCTTAAAAATAACTAAAGTTATTGCAACGCGTAGGGTTCTTAAATAGTTACTTAAATATAACCACAATACACAAGCAATCTACGTGTGAAAACAAAACATAAAATAACTAAAATTTTTCCCTATTTTGGATATTCATACGTAAAGCGTAGTTTTGGAGACCATCCGTCATCGGCTTGAGGGTACATACTAATAGGGAGTTATTTCTCGCCTACTAGACTGTGAGACCAAGATATAAACGATGATAAAATTATCATTCGCTATATTTCATTAGACAACGGTTATCTGGGATAGTAAAATTGCTAAGGTGGAACTTCAATTATCAATTCCCCAAATCTATTATAACATACTTTTTGGCATTTAATATTATAGATACTGTAGTTTAATACATACGCATCATATATTTAAATTTTAAATACTTTTAGAGTATAACAGTATTAGATAATATTTCTGTTGGCTCTCGTAACTATTTACTTCAGGTACTTAGCAAAGACCAGACTGACGTGGTGTGAACCGTAGCTACAGTCATTATTATTATTGTGGGTTAATGAACTTTTTTTGTCCCTGACAAATCCTTTAATGAAAAGTCAATGATCATATTTTTAATTAATAAAATAAATTTATTCGATAGCTAATGAAATATGTTAACCGATAATTTACTAAATAAATACAAAATCAAAACATTTCTATGTATAAAGTGCCTACTTTATATATAGAAATGTTTTGATTGAATATTTATGTTAAATTGAATATTGTTTTTTCTGAAATTTTTAGTTAAAAAGTTAGTCTATGTATCAAAGATAATGTGTAATGATGATGTGCCGTATAAGCTATCCACAACATATCTGTCAGATCTGGAATGGAGAATCGTGGAAAGCCTATCCGACAGTTATCAGGAAATGGCGAAACAGGACCTTCGTGTACTAAAGTATAACCCTTTTTGCCTTAGTCGGATGAAACACATATGCTGAGCAAACATTCTTGGAAGGCTCGATGTTTGCATAGAGTTGCGTGCACACCGTGACACTATAATAGCGGAATAATGGCGCCCCCCCTAATCACTCACTCGCCTGTGACTGGTGGGATTAAATTGCTAATTAAGCCTCATTTTCTAGTTCCTACGAAGAAACTTACTATTAAACTAATATTAGCTATTATTAAGCTGTACCAAAGACCTTCAATTAACATAATAAGCTAGACGTTGTCCACATGAAGACATAAGTGGAAGAAGCGGATAACTAACATTTTAAAAACTGCCGGATTTTTGCGTAAATTAACGCTTTAGGAGCGAAAAAATTATTTGAAATTAGAATTATGTGGATTTGATGTATAGCTAGATAGACAAGCTAGATAATGAAATCGCTCAATAACAAGATTTTAAAAATTTTACGGGTAATAAACTGAGTATTTACTCAGAGGTTGTAAGATTTTGGTTATTCTCTTCTTCTTCAATTTATGTATTTACATATTCTGATGAAAATAAAAAAATGCCGGTTTTCTGAGACATACGTATCCTTTCTCGAGTCTTTAAGTAAGGTACATATGAACTTTTAGTGTATCTATAGTAAACACCAAACATTTCTAAGTTAAAACAACAATCACTCCTAAGAAGTAAAAACACATTGTATCGGGGCACAACAATCGTATTCCTTTTAATCCAGTTAAAATCAATAATTTTAGTAACAAATAATTAAAGTTATTTCAATCCAGGGTCGTACTATGGGAACATTGAAAGCGGGTACTGGGAATTAACACATTTAATGTAATGCAAGTTTGATTGCATTCCAATTTCCGTTTATATTGTTTTAAGTAATTCAGGATAAAGCTGAATTATATAATATACTAGTTGACCCCGCAGACGTTGTCCTGCCGAGCTATTTTCTGAATCTAAACCATTCTCAGATCCCCTTGAACAC
>JAOTAV010000030.1:165613-216417 GCA_026546445.1 Cyclargus thomasi | reverse complement strand
TGAGAACCTCGACGCGCGTTTCGCCCCAACACCGGGGCATCCTCAGGATGTGGACTCTACGAACAACGTCCGTTAAGGTTGAGGTTAATTTCGCGGAATATTACTAAAAATCTTAATTTGCTTAACTAAAACCTATGGATTTCCGCAAAGTAACGCCTGATTATATATTAATTATTTGACATGATAATTACCAGTCACATTTTTAGACACGTTCTGACGTTACATTTAATAACATCTTTTTTCTAAACATGAAAAGGTACACATAAGATAATCTTAAATTAAAGCTAGTATCCACTAACTCGGTAACAAATCGACCGCTAATCGATTTTTTTACAAATTTTATCGTAGCACGATCATAAAAAAGCAATAACTCAATAAGAGATTGTGGAATGTTAATGTAAAGTAATAATTTTCGGTCAGAAACGTCATCAATCACATCTCAACGATATGTGTCGTTTCAAGCTCCTGTCGAAACTCCGGTTTATTTTTAAACCGTTGCTTTCGAGAACGGCAAAAATAAATGACCATTCACAATTTACGGGAAACGACACATTCACTTATCGACTAACGCAAATTATAGGTACATTCTTGACATAGGTGTTACTAGGTACATACTACATAGCCTGTTGTTAACCAAATATACTGCACGTAAACTGATGCAGAATTTCAGATATCCAATATTCGAGTAAACTTACAAATATGAGAAAAGAAAGTTTGGTATATGATCTAATTAACTTAAAATTCGTTCGCCCACGAACTAACATTTTAAAAACTGTCAGATTTTTGCGTAAATGGACGCTTTACGACCGGAAAAAAGATAAGATGAATGAAATAGCTGAATTACAAGATTTAGCAAAACTTTATGCAAAAATATTAATAGTCACTCGAAAGTTGTAAAAATGTAAGTTATTCGTTTCTTCCACTTATGTCTTCAATTCGGAACCGATCGAATAGAAGTCATTTTCTCTTTGAATTTGACAGGTAACGATTCGAACAATTCGTCGCGGGCAAGTATGTGAGGTCCGTAACATTTCATATAACGAATTCAAAAATTCGTTACTCGCGTTCGGCGCGTTCGATCCTGATAGGTGTGCATTCACCGTAAAATACAAGCGTACGAATTTAATCACTGAAATCGGTTCGTCGGTGTCGCGCAACAAATTGCATGAAAACAATTTCGACGTACAGTGGCACAGATTTAAAGCGTGTTGAGTGAATAAATTTTTCATTAACTAAGTGGGCTGCGGGCGCCTACTGCGGCGTCTGGCAGACGACCACCCGACGCAGAACGCCTACGTTACTATTAATGTCACCTTCTTTATGGATTTCTTTAGTTGCCCCACAAACATCAAGTTCAAGATTGACATAATCCCCTGATGCAAAATTTTGGGATAAACTACATTTTGCATTAAAAAATCTCTGCACCGGGTGCGACTTATTATTTTAGAAGTTATTATCAGTTTTTTTTGGGCTCCAAAATTCTTAGTTCTTTTTATTATTCACTAATCAGTAATAAAATTTAAACAAAATCAATAACTAAGGTTTGGTCTCATACAAATTACCTGTTTGCTCTAATATAGTACGGAACCCTTCGTGGGTGAGTCCAACTCGCACTTGGCCGATTTTTAACTACTGTGTCCTAGCCAAGACGCCTTTTCTTTAATAACCGATAAAAAAGTACGCTATTGACAAAATCGTTTGATAATACATAATAATATAAAGATGATATGATTCTTTAAACAACCGTTCCGACTCGGCAGAGACTCTGCAGTGCGATTGGTTCATTTCGCATAAAGCCTTTCTATTACGACGTAGCTTAGCAAAAAAAAACCCGCAAATCTCCTCTGATCCACCCAAGTCCCAACCCTAATAATGCGATAAGCTGAATATAACAGATACATCCAAAGGTCTCAATTTCGGACAGATAAAAACAACAGACCTGTCGCCACCGAGTGAAAAGGGGTTAAGGTTTTCTAAAATTAGTAAACTAGCCCAGATCGATAGGGATCTGTTCGTAGCGCAGGTCCGACCACCCTTTAAAATATTTATACTTTCCCAAAGTGACAATGACCTTCCATTAGATAGGTGACAGGCTAAAATTGGATACCATCGAGATGTAGAGTCGCTGGTATAGGGCAAAGATATTTTTAAACTCACAGACGGACAGCATAAACGCCAATTTTGCCTAACCTAAACCTATACTAATATTATAGATGGTAAATTATGTTACTTTGTTCGTCCTTCCCTTAGGCTCTAACGAAGCAACCAATCGGCTTGATTTTATGGCACAGACTCTGTTGAAAGTATACAGAGTATAAACTCTTTAGCCTTTCAAGCTATGTCTATGCCTAAAAATGCCTCAAATCAAATCGACTGGTACCTTAGTTAGGTTAGGTTAGTGACGGAAGAAAAAATAAACAATCAAATAGAAATTAATTTGTAGTGTTCTGTACCCAAAGGATAAAAACGGGACCCTATTACTAAGACTTCGATGTCTGTCTGTCTGTCTCCAGGCTGCGTCTCAAGAAAGGTAACAGCTAGAGAGCTACCATATTCACAAATTATGTAATTAGTGTTGCCGCTATAACATCAAACACTAAAACCAAAATAAGTTTAATAAATAAGGGGGACTTTCATACAATGAAGTGAATTTTTTGCTCGATATTAATAATGGCAACTGGCAAGCACTTGAAATTAACACAAAGTAATAAAAATGTTTGCTCTATTATGTTACGGAACCCTTCGTGCGTCAGTCCAACTCGCACTTAGCCGATTTTTATTATATAAGTATAGATATGGATATCATTTTATTATCATACAATTGGTGTATTGTTAGCAATACAATTTGTAGAGACGAGATAAGTTTAAGACAATAAATAACGGTTCGATTTTAAAACAAAACTTGGAAAATATTCTTATTGGTATATAGTAATGGGTACAGTTTCTGCTTGACCAGTTAAGTCAAGTGGGCTGTGAATATTTTAACATTCCCAGAAACGGACAATAGTTCCAAAGGGAATACTAAATGAGAACACTAGACCTTTCAATAAACTAGTCGGGAGTAAACGATCTGAAATGTATTCATAAATTCTATCGCTTGACAAAGTCGAGCGGCGACTTGCAACTTTATTCCACGAATAAAGTCTTGTATATTTGTTACCGTTATGTCTTGTTTACACGTATAAAGTAGATAAGTAGGTAACTAAATTTTAAGTCATTTAATTGGCCACTTGCTATAACATTTTGTGTTTACATGCATTTAATAACTTCAAATTTAGTTAAAATTAGTTAACTACTCATCTAATTAATACGTGTAAACCAGACATTAGAATGCGGAATGCATTAATGTGCAGTTCGACTGAATTGCACATTAATGCATTAAAGTGCGTAAAGGCAACCGTTAAAGTGCGTAAAGACTATTTATTCTGCACTTTACCTAGGTAGTCAGCACATTAACGTATAGTACGCCGTTAAAATGCGGAAGACAATGAACGAAAATCCTTTGTGTAATATATCCGCTAGCCTGCGTGTCTTATAATATAAACTTATAGACAATAATCTATTACCGCCGTTGTTCTTAAAATATCTGACGAAAGGCTCAACCAACTGGGCACGAAAGTTCAAATTATGCAAGAGATACGATAACGACAATGACAACGGCAACAGTATAATATTATCGATGCAAAACTTGGTTTGTCCCACCTTCACGCCTTAACAAAACAACTATCAACTTAATTTTTGGCATAGACTTAGTTGAAAAGGTGTAAATATCTATAAAAACCTTATTAAACCTAAAAATTTTATTTTAAACTAATAATTTTAAAATAAAATTTTTAAAAAATCCTCTTCGTTCGTTCAAAAAACTGATGATCTATCAATGTATCGCATACACGTGAAACTTATAGCACCCTCCCTTTCACATCCTTGTGGGTTGAAAACAGCGGATGAAAATAAGATTAACAAAGCTGACGGATACCCCGTTATTAAAAATACTTCGACTTCGATTACCGAAGTAGGCCCCGAAGTTTTTTTTTATGATGTATAGGGGGCAAGCGAGATGACAGGTTACCTGATGGAAAGCAACTGCCGTCGCCCATGGAGACTCGCGACATGAGGACAGTTATGAGGCAATTGGGAATGGGAATAGAAATAGGGGATTAGGGAAGTTGGGCCACCGGTTAACTTACCCACTGAACGAAAGACAGTACAACGCCGTTTCATGCCAGTTTTCTGTGAAGCCGCGGTATCACTCTGGTCGAGCCGGCCCATTCGTGCCGAAGCATGGCTCTCCCACGGCAACAAGCATCCGTATAATGTACATGAGATCGGAAAATGTCTTATTAGTACACGCCTTCACCTGGGTTTAAACCTACACCCACTCGAGTGCGGACCAAAGGTCTTACCCACTAGGCTACGGACGCTCTAGCCTAGCGGGGTAGCCTAGACGGTCCGAGGTAGAGTTATGATTGAGTTTGTATATTAGGGGTCTATGTACTGAATACATATTTCTCGACGGCAACGAATAATCCCTAGAGGCGATGCAGTTTGTTGACTCTTGTGTGGTAAATTATGTTTTGACTGCGGGTGTCACTTAGCTCCTTCTAGAGGAATGGACGGATTGTGATAAGTTTTTGTTTGAACAAGGAGACTTGAGAATGGGTTATATTCACAAAATAAGATAGGACCTACATCTATCGGGTCCGCTAGTAAATATTTCGGTTGCGTAGAAAAAACTGTATCCAGCAGTAAGGCTGCCGTTTCGGACATTATTTTTCTTTTCTTTTAACCTTCAATTGTGTTTTTTTTTTGGTGTGAAAACAGGTTTTTTTGTTTATTTTTAAAATATGTTTTCTGACGGGTGCTAAAAGCAACCGAAACATCAGGGATTAGGACCGGAAAACATTTGAAAGCAACAAAATGTGTTTTCGTTGTAAAGATAGACACTAGCTAGATGTAGTAGGTAAGTTACAAGATTTATCAAAATTATAAAGGTAACAATAAGTGGCTACTCAAAGGTTGTAAAAATGTCAGTTATCCGCTTCTTCCACTCATTTTAAAACGAAGACGTCACACAATTTACACGTTTGTAGCACTTTAATGTAGTACCTACACGCACAGTCCACAGCTTAGAATGATAACAATATTTTAACAATCAAATAGATTTGAAGCCATCAGTAGAAGAAGCGGGTAACTAATATTAAAAAAATATGCCGAATTTTTATTTATTTATTTTATTTAAAACTTTATGCACATAAAAAGTACAAAGGTGAACTTAATGCCATATGGCATTAAGTTCCAGTCAACCCTTGGGCGTTACAGGAGCAAAATTGAAAAGGTGCTAATCAAGTTATACGATAGAGAATAAAAAAAAACTTCCTAAAAGAAACAATCTAATATAATATATTTATAATAAACTATACCTATAAAACAAATCTCCTACACAAAATAATAGGTATATATAAAAAGAAACTAAATACATATATAAATATATAAACTACATATATAAAAGGTATTAAATAATATTTAATATAATATTAGGATGTACACAATATGTATAAATGTATGTATAACATTAATATAACAATAATAAGAGTGATAATTTTTGCGTAAAACGGACGCTTTAGGACCAGAAAAATTTGAAATTAAAATATAGTGAATACACTAGATACACTAGCTAGATAATCAAAAAGATAATTTCACAAGATTTAATGCAATTTTATAGGAAAAGATTTACACAAAGGTTGTAAAAATGTTAGTTATTCACTTCTTCCACTTATCTCTTCATTGGTTACTTGTAGTACGCATCGTTACCTGAAATTTTATGGGCTATAAAATCGTTAACACGGTCCAAATAATCCAATTCGCCAAACTATATTATTAAAAACATTTCAATTTTTATAGGGATTCATGATTTAGTTGTATAATTTGGCTCCCGGCCAGTAGGTTAGAGATAACATAGCGATCTATAAATAAGGTAAAAGAAATAATAATTTGTAGCAGAGAGATACCGTATACATAAACTAGTAACGATTGGGCAATTTTTCTATTGGTTAAAATATTGATCCATGAAACATTTCAATCGACTGTTTATTCCGGTCGACGAACAGACGTCTATTGGTCTACGTTGACAATCTGTTTGTATGTTACCTCGTCACGTCCAAGCCGCTGAACCTATTTTAATGAAATTTGGTATATAGATACTTTGAGTCCCGGGGAAGGACAATAGGATACTCTGTATTTCGGAAAAATTTACGCTTCCCGTTCGATAAACGAATTTTAGTGCAAAAGGTGGTTCTCGATTCAATCACAAACTTCAATTTGGCATAAAGGTGTTGTTACCAGGCCATTAAATTTTATTAAAAAAAGCATAGACATCAACCACAAACAATCGTCATATTTCGTGTATGAAAATCGTGTCGTGTCAAAATATTGTAGTGAGCGTGTTGTATTGTGCGTAGCCTTTTATTTATTTAAAATATGTAAGATAAACGCTTCTCCTCCATATCAACTATAACTGGGAGAAATTTCATGCTTTTACGTCAACGCGTCTTTCGTAAAAGGGGGTACAACATTTTTCGCTCGCGTATTAATATACAGATTCAATAACACCGAAACTACTAAGCTGATTTCCATGTGCGTTGCCGGCCTTTTAAGAGGGAATATGCTCTCTTCTTGAAGGTTTGCAGGTCGTAGCGGTCCGAAAATACTGCTGGTGATAGTTTATTCCATGATTTGATGGATTCTTATTTATAAACAGGGTGGTAGCTAATTTATACAGGTTAATTTTACTAGTGATTAAATTCTCCCGTATAATTTTCACCTTCCAAGACAATTTGCGAGCTCAGGCCGCTGTAAGTTTTCCGCAAAAAATACACTAAAAAACCCATTTCAAATTCAAAAATTCATACTTTTCGACGTGGAAAAACGTCATCCACCGGAAGACGAACCGCTCTGCGCTTGCCGGATGGCGCTGAAAGTTCCAACTTCCGCTCCTTTTGAAAAAGTAGCGGTCGGTAGCTGGAACTTTCATCATCAACTTTTCTGTAAACATAAGATATAATGGCAGCTAAGAGCACAACAAACTAACTTTACAGCAGATTCACATACAATGTGTAATGTGACATAATACCTTTACTATAAGTCGGAAGTTACACATAGCCCCCTTGATATTTAAAGCATGCAGAGCAAAGCTACATCTCGATGCCTGTTTGATAAGACGCTTCTTTAAGCTAAAAAGGTGAACATTTAATTCCATTCGATAAGAAGACCAGTTAACAACAAAGTAAACCAATAGAAAGTCCGTGGCCTACTGGGTAAGACCTTTGGTTCGCATTCGAAAGGGATCGAACCCCGGTGGAGGCGTGTACCAATGAAACATTTTCCAATCTCAAGTACATAATACGGATACTCATTGTCGCAGGAGAGCCATGATACCACGGCCTTACAGAAAACTGGCGTGAAACGGCGTTGTACTGTGTTTCGTTCAATGAGTAAGTTTACCGGTGGCCCAACTTCCCTAATCCCTTATCCCAATCCCCTAATAAAAACTGGCAACGCACTTGCGAATCTTCGGACGTTGAAGATTTCCATCAGGTTACCCTTCTGCTCACTTGCCCCGTGAATATAAAGCTGAGAAATATCATAAAAAAATATAAAGCTGAAACAAAAACATCTTTGATCATACCAAGTCCCTGTTCGCTTATACCTTCGTAGTACGGCGTAGCTTTTCTGTTACAATTTTTGACATCTCTTTGTTTTTCGCTTTTTTAATTTTTTTTTAATGATGGATTTTCTCAAGAATCACTTGCGTCGTGAGAAATAATTATCTCAAAGGCGAGGAGCCTTTGGGCTTAGACAATGACATGCGAACACGAGATTCTTACGCCGGTTCTTCTCGCCGGGATATTTCCCTAATCGGTGGTAGGCGGTGTTTCGACGTTCATAAAATGTACTTAAAGTACTTATTTTGAATAAAAATGTTTTGATTTGATTGTGTAGAGGGCACACTTGGCTCTGCTCACGGATGACCACTTATTAACGCCTTAGATCAACTCGTTGACAAAATATTTCGAAAGATTGTGTAGGTTTTTGGATGATGATAGTGCCGATTATAAACGACTAGCTTCTTTCCGCGGCTTCGCTCGCATTAAGAAGTACTTTTACTCACTTACTCTAGAAGTAAAATTTTATAAAACGCTTAAATACGCATTCATTTATTTTGAATCAGCAGCACAGAAACAAAATTTTAGGTTTCTAACTTAAGAAATGACGAACTTGCGTAGAAAAAATTATAGAAACTTAACCCCCTTTTCACCCTCTTTGGGGTAGAATTCCAAAAAATGCTTAAACACGTATTAATTTATTTCGAATCAGTAGCTCAGAAATAAAATTTCATGTTTTTAATTGAACAAACGAACTTTCATACAAATTTTCAACCGCTATTTCACCCTCTTTAGGGGTACAATTTTTACATTCCTTTCTTAGCGGGTGTCTGCTTAATAAAACAATCCTACTCACCTAATTTCATGGCTTTACCTTTAACAGTTTTTGCTTGGCGAATATGAATCAGTCGGTCAGTCAGGACTTGTTATTTTATAAATATAGCTAACAATACAACATAATAAACGCAGAAGTAAAGCGGTGGAAACAAGTGGACATTCCACAAACCTTTCACCATAAACGCCTTACGCCACATTTGGTAAATGGCTTCTATCCATAACAACTTTATAACTTTCGACGGCCATATACAACTGTAGAAAATATCCGTCTAGCATCAACAAAAGTCAGACATAGCCACAGTAGAAATGGCAGAGAATTTTTTTATTATATTTAGGGGGCAAGCGAGCAGACGGGTCACCTCTGCCGTCGCCCATGGACACTCGTAACATCCGAAAAGTCGCAAGTGCGTTGCCGGCTTTTATGAGGGAATAGGCAATGGGAATAGGGATCCCCCTAACCCTACCCCTATTCCCATTGCCATCAGGGAAGTTGAGCCACCGGTAAACTCACTCACTGAACGAAACACAGCACAATGCCGTTTCACGCAAGTGTTCTGTGAGGCCGTGGTATCACTCCCGTCGAGCCGGCCTAATCGTGTAAGTACCGTCTACACAATACCCTGCCGTCCTCAAGCTAAAATGCCGCTATGTTCAAAAAGTACTTTTTGAGTTATGAGCAAAAACGCCGCAGTTTTTCTAAGGGCTTGGTACTTCATAACGGCAATATTAATTTTAATAACTCGATGACTATAAAAGCTATATCTACTCGTATACTAACAATATAAAGCTAAGAAGGACGAAAGTTTGTTTCTTTGAACGCGCTAGTCTCAAGTACTGGCCGGAATTTAAAAAAATGTTTTTCATTTATCGACGAAGGCTATTGGCTATAAAACAGCACGCTACGACCAATAAGAGTCGAGCAGTAATGAAACAATTTTGTAAAAGCGGGATAATTTATAAAGTTACAGCTAGTATTCTTATATTTTATCACATTAAAAAAATGTGCAAACTTTGTAAGATAAGCAATGTTTCTTCAAACTGTGAAAATTATATTAAAAAGTTTTCCACGCGTGCTTACTAAAATTTCCAATTTTACTTGAGGCTGCAAATTCGCTCTCCACGAGCGTAAGACTGATTAACTTGGACATAAGTTTTCGTTTTATTATTGTTGGGGTAGAGCTTATTAAAACTCGTCCTTAGACCATGGTACGACCCCATTTTTTATGCAAATCAACTCCAGCGATGTCAAAGTAAGCTGATAAGAGCCAAAAAAGTTTAAAGTGCCTCATGAGAAAACTGTCAATTAAGATGGATGTGCAATCCAGGCTTTAACTTTTACCGACACAGGCATTTTCGAAGGTTGAAAAGATTTAAAAAAGGAACCTTTTAAAGGCGATACTTGAATAATATGTCTAGGCTTTATATTATTTTTTCTATTGAACGCACACATATACTCCTACTTTCAAATAACAATATGATTTGGATGACTTGATATTTTCAAGAATAAATATTCTTCGAATTTTTGAAGCCGATGGAAAAAATATTAAACCGATAGACGGTTCTCTGCTTTCGTCCGAGTTTTTGATTAAAGAACTTGCCTACGGTACTTGTTCTTATGTCGCTGGGTATGCATACTAACATTACAAATGAGAGTGTTTTTTTTGTTTGTCCTTCACGACCTAACGTAGCAAACAATCGACTTAATATTTGGCACAGACTTAGTTGAAAGAATGTACATGAACACGGGCTACTTTCGCTCTGGGATAAACAGTATATTCCCAATGGAGACTTTCAGGAATATTTGTTTTGTTACGCGATTTTCGATTTTTCTACGAGCGAAGCGGCTGCCAAAACCTAGTAACAGCTGCTGCTTTATATGTCACGGAATATATGAAAACGTAGGTGAAAGAAGCCGACAACTAGCATTTTGCAAGCTTTCAGTATATACTCATTTTTAACCGGCTAACAAAAACGAGGAGGTTATATGTTCGGCTGTGGATTTTTTTTATGTATGTTCAACCATAGCTCCGCCGTTTGTGAACCGATTTTCAAAATTTTTTTTCTTATAAAATTTTGTAAATTACCTATTTCATTATCTAGGTAGTATATCTAGCTACACATTAAACCCACATCATTTTAATTTCAAATACTTTTTCGGGTCCAAAGGTGTCTATCAACGCAAAAATCCGGGATTTTATTAAATGTTACATTTCTGCTTCTTCCACTTGTCTTCATATACGAATATATTCCATGGCACATAAAGGTAGCTACTGAACTAACTACCCATTTTATCTGCATCATTATTTAAATCGCTCAACCGGTTGTTGATAACGATAACGCATTATTCCGTTAATATTATAATTATTTTGACATTTAGGTGACGAAGTCTTATCGCGGGTGATACCAACCAACCCCGGGAACGCCGCGGTTGCGAAATAACCAGAACACACAAATAAACTAAAGTAACCATAAATCTTATCACTCATACAAAATTCTATAATGTGCTTTCGCTCTACAAACAAAACCCTCCCAAGCCCCAGTCGCAGCCGTGTAATTATAATTTCTGAGGCACGCACTTGGCCAATTTTTGTTCAGTCGTAGCGCTTTTAGGATTTCCCGAATAGCATGTATAATCAATTTTCCGAAAAAATGGATTTTAGGGGGGAGTCAATTTTTTTACTCCCTCCTAAAATCCACTTTGTAGAACAAATCATTTTATTAATAAAAAAACGTCAATTTCCAGAAAGAAACATGAGGAACGCTCAATCATATTTTCAGTTTTCAAAAAAAGAAGCTTGTTAAATATCAGCCCATCCGTTTAAATTCTACGAATACCACATGCATTCCACAGACAAATGGACACGTTAAACTTGTGTTCACTACTTTTATACGTACTATCGATTTTTTATTTGAGAGATTGATCCATAAGCAGTTAACGGACCAACGTCATTTGGTAACAATATGTCAATTTCATGTAAGTCGTGGAGTGATCTCAGCGAGGTTTGACTTTACGCGACCAAAAAACTTAGGTCGGCAATCTGGCTATAAATCAACTTCTCTAATACATAATGTGAAACATCAAGGAACGTTAGAATTTAACCCGCTTTGTACTAGTTTCCTCGCTTTTATAGAGGAAATGCTTTCATAGTAATTTTACCTCGAATTTTCCTATAGTGATCTTTATATCTTTGACATAAAGCTTTCAGGGATAAAGAAAAAAATGTTACGAGCATTTTACAGGTAAAGGTGTTATGTTTACGCGCTTACATAATCCACCTATTGTGCGATCATATTTATGGCACATATTTTTCAAAACGTATTTTGATGAGTTGCTGGAAATACCGCTAATAGCTTAAGGGTTAGTACATAACCGAAACGAAGCGCGACGCAAAAAATCGAGATTTTATGTCAACATTATATTTTGTCACCTAGCGAGCTTTACGAGTGGGACCAACTAATAAACTTGGGACAAAAGTTCGTTTATGTATCTTTGTTTGCGAGTAAGTCTCAGAGAAATTACATTTTTTTTTACAAGATAAGACGTGAAAGCGTATTTGTAAACTCGACAGTGTTACCTCAATGCACACTGCAGAGACCGTTTCTACCACAGCCAGCATCCATAAAGTGGTGGGTAGCACACACTACAGAATATTTGCAGCACAATAACATGCAAACTGTTTTTTTAACCCAAAATTTGAAAGAATTTGAAGCTTACAGATAGCATAGAGTGAAAAGAAGTTAGGCATACCTTGACCCTGCCATAGCAGTAAAAAAATATTTAATATGATGTAAAAACAACATAAACATACATTAATCCAGTTAATTTTAAGTCAAAAATTTATAATATAAATATACCACAGGTAATAAACTTATTTACTTATGAGGGAATAGGGAAATGGGGATAGAGGGAAGTTGGGCCAGTGGTAAGCTCACTCACTGATTGAAACAACACAATGCCGTATCACGACAGTTTTTTGTGAGGCCATTGTATCACTCCAGTCAAAACATAGCTTTCCCAGGGCAAAAAGAGTAGAAAATAATTGAGCACACAAAAACACTCCCTACACTTCAGCCACTTCTACATACACTACAAATAGGTTGAAATTTTAATATTATGATCTATTTTTTATACCAGCAGGGTTATTGAAAAAAGGTTGGAAAACACTGTCCTATCACATGTCATAGCACTACAAATACATTTCTATAGCCACATACTATTAAAACTTCAGTAACTAGCCATATTTAGCTGCAGTAGGTATTTTTTGGTATATTATTGCTACAAAAACTACTACTTGATCTTAAAACTATCACCTCTTAGATATTTGTTGAATTCACTTGTTAAATTGTTTGCAGCTTATAGACATGATACTGTAAAAATAAAATAAGAAAATATAAACTAGAACAAAAATATTATAACACTAATAAGTGTAAAAAAATTTTAGTCACCTTAAAGTTATTTCCTCTAGTTTGTAAACTAATAGTTTATCAATGACGTAAAAATGAATAAATAGTTAATTTAAGTTACTTAAATTGTTTTTTTTTTTACTTTTTCATTTTTTTACTGACCTTTGGTATCTTAGCGTAGACTCCAGTTCTGACATCCCTAATGGTGGCAATATCCAGCATCTCCACTTCCATGTTCTGATCAGTCCAGTACAGGTAGAAGCCATTTGGATCCACCCGGAGAGTTACCGGTAATAATGTCCCTGGATCCTGAAAAATTCATTTTAATAATTTTTGTATCTTGGATATTGATTGTTTTGTAGTATTTTTTTTACAATATTAATTATACTATAATAAATATTGTTATGTAGAGAATTTATGATGCATGATACTAGAAACAGATTTAAGTTCATTCTAATTTAAATTAACAAATATGTAAAAATTCTTATTAGAAATTGTTTTGATCTGAACTCAGGCATGTAAATATTGGCAGTTCATATTATCTTAAAAAGACAAAAATTGAATTTGTAGCCAAAAGTACGTTATATAAAATGTAAGCAATTTTTAGAAAACTTTGATGTACCTCATCCCACTTCATGAATTTTTCTCCATCCTGCAAAGCCTTAGGTACTTCGATAGGCTTCAGGGACACCTTAGATGACCGCGGCGCACTCGTCATCGCGAACGATTACTACGATTTTATACAGAAACAATAGTAAGATCAGAGATAAATACGGTCATCTTTCTTTTTGTGCACAAATTTATCTGAGACATCCATCAATGGTATACACGACAAAGGCACTCTCCACTGATGAACTTTAACCACTAAATAAACACGCTCCTGTTTTAAGAACAGTAATTCATAATACACTACGATAACAAGAATAATTTAATGCGATATAAATAACGACAAACACATCCTCAACACGACGAAACCAAACCTCCGAAATTTTAGAAATGTGAAATGTCAAAATTCACCTCCCGATTTCCATTGAGCATAGAGCAATATTGGAAACTGGAATTTGACCACAGGATATGAAAAAATTTTCGAGATAATAAATTTGTCTATGGATGTAATTTTAGGGAAATATTTTGTCTTAAATGGATAATCTCCGTGGCTCTAACTGTAAAAATAGAGTATATTAAAGGAATTTTAACTTGATAGTATTTATTATATGTGCAAGAAAATATATATTCGAAATATTTTAATGATCAGGCACAAAATAAGACGATAATTTTAGAGGCGACCACACACTACGTAAAACTAAAAAAAACAAATGTCAAATATTTAACAAATGTGTCCAAATTGACGTGAAATTGACAAACCTTGCTGCTGCTGTGCTGTTTTGTGTTTGATTCACGATTTTTGTAATAAAATTGTCTTATTGCTTGTTATTAATGTATAAAAATAAAATTAAGTAAATTTGTAATCGCAGAAGATATCCATGAACAGAGACAATGTTTCATAATACATGTAAATAACGTTTTTCTCGAATTGTTGTGTGTACAGTTGAGTTTTACTGCTGTGTGTGGTAAATAAATTTGGCGAAATGGCTAATTCTGTAAACATTTCGATTGAGGCTCCAATAGAAAATCAAATTCAAGAAATAACATACGATGGCCAGGAAATATACCAGGCGTAAGTAAAAACACATCTTCAAAATCTTTATTTTTAAGTTACCCGATCAGCATTTTATCTTATAATATATTTCTTTTAGTCCCCTATCTATGTCAGAGAATCTTACACGTTTGGCCCAAAAAATTGATTTTTCAAAAGCCGAAGATGAATTCTGTAATATTAAAAAAGATGGAGAGAGTAGCATGGATATAAAATCTGAGGAGGAGAAAGAACCAGGATACCAGTCTGTTCTGTGGCCATGGGATTCTGTACGCAATAAACTAAGGAATGCACTCACTGAAGTCAGTGTTTTAGCTGACGTGTTGAGTATTGCAAAAGAAAAGAGGTATATGGTAAGTAAAAAAAATATTATGTACATACTAACCTGCACTTTCAGGAATGCCAGATGTTTGGAATTTAGAAATCTCTTAAAAGTATGAATATTTTGGGAGTATGATGGTTTTCTAAGTCCTAAAGAATGGAGACTTCTCTCCATTCTTTCAACTAAGTCTAATCCAAAAATGAAGTCCTTGGTTGCTTTGTTAGGGTGTAAAGAAAGGACAAACTACTTACCCACTTGAAGATGTGAGTTGAAGAAGGGGATGACTAAGAATTCTCAACCTTTGAATTAATTAAAACTAATTTTTTCCAATTTTTTTGGCAAATCTTGTAGTTTCCCTTTTTCATTATCTAGCTAGTGTGATAAGCTATATATGAAATCCTTTCTGGTGCTAAAGCATCTATTCTTGCAAAAGATTGCCAGTTTTTTAAATGTTAGTTATCCTCTTCTTCCACTCATGTCTTTGTATTTGTAATAATATTAGTGTGGAGTATAGATTTCCCCTCACTTCTAACAATTATAAGGTTATATACTTGTATGTTAAGTAACTTAACTTCCAGGTGCTAGACCCAATACAAGCAGATCAAATAGAAAGCCGACAGATGGTACAAGTTTATGGGCGTAAGAAAGCATTGTCGGCAGCTGGAGCAGTACTTTTAAATGGCGTTGAGAGACTCCGAGCTAGTGAAACAATGAGAATGACAAGGAATATGCCTGACTTCCACATAGATCTACTGAGATTAAGGCAAAATTGGAGGTTAAAGAAGGTTTCAAATACTATTGTGGGAGATCTCAGTTATAGGACAGCTGGTTCCAAGTTCAATCAAACTGGTGTTTTTGAGGTAAGTACAACAAATTAGTTTTATAAAAAAGGTGAAGTTGAATTGTCTTTACTCTTGTCTTGTTTTATAGCCTAGTTCATAGTGGCAAAAAATTCTCTATAATAATACATTTTAGAATTTTACATTTTTTTTTTAATTTTTGTTTGTGGTTGTGCCTTGAGGATCAAAAAGGCTACTTGGCAATTAATAGAACAAAAAAGAAATAGTATGTGCATTCTGCATTTGACTCACTGAAATTGTTGATGGTTTTCAGGTAACAAAAGCACCAGAAGAACAAATAGCTCAAGCTATGAGTATGAATGCTTCAGGACCTACGCCATCAGCCCTGCGTGTGACTGTACCTCCTGAGCTTCAGGGAGTTGCTTTCATATCTGTCTTATGTCAGAAAGGTACTTTAATTTTCTAAGCTTTAGTTGAATATGATATGACCATAGTCTGAAGTACCAACAAAGAAATATATCCATAGCCAATAGATGGACCTACATCAATTCAGTATGATGGTTATCCAATTTTTTGCAAGGAATTTAATAAGACCAAACAACCTAGTGTAGTAAATACATCATAATAAGTAAATGGTCAATGTAGATAGAGCCATAATAAAAGGATTTCTTTTTTGATTTTTTTTTAATAGTTTTTAAAGATTTTTAGCAGATTATACCAATTCTATACTGGTTTTTTGTGGAATTCACAATTTGTTTGTATTATTTGAAATTTCAGAACAAGAAGATGTAGTGACAGCTACACTGAGCTCATCTGCTCTCCACTGTCCCGGCACACTGCCTGGCGATGGGGCGGAAATGCACTGGCAGCAGAAACTAGAAGCAGCTCAGAATGTCCTCTTCTGTAAAGAGCTGTTTGCTCGTCTAGCAGCTGAGGCGGTCCAACTTGATGCCTCCATACCCCATATTGTTGTTGGCAATCAGATTATGGCTACTGTAAGTTTAAGAACATGTTACTTTTGCTTTGAACAATATTTTGATATAAAGTAATTGATAATAACAACTCCCACACTAGTTTCGCTGATGGTGGCTGGTTTCATTTGAGCCATGCCAATAAGACAGGATTGATTTTTATAGTTCCCAAGTATGTGCTTAGTACACATAAAAACTCTCTTTTCCTGTACTCTCATAATCCAGTGATACGAACAAACGACTCGACTGGCGAGAGATGAGGCGCATACCTACTTTTTGCCCGACTGCGCCAGAAGAAGGGTTATGTTTTACGAGAGTATATATATGTACATGTATAATTGACACTATATTTATATTTAATGATTTTAAAGTATGAGGTTATATCGTTAGATTCGTCTTGATAGCGCAAGTGACACTGGGTACATTAAAAAATCTTTTGAACTTGAAATTTTTAAGTAAAAATTGTGAGATTCCAAAATTTTTTTCTGTCCATTTAGGTCGAGTAGGGTATCAAAATGAAGGGGTTTAAAAAGCCATTCTAGTAATATGCATAACTTGATGTTTAAATTGCAATGGTTCCTACTGTCGGGTTATTTGGTTTTGGACACTTAACTTGTTAATCTTACCATTTTTATATACCGATGTTCACTCTATTTTCAGGTGTTACCTGGTATTCAACTTCTTATTGGTTTGTGTCACAATAACGGGCAAAATACGAATAACTACGAAGGAGTCAAGGTATGTTACTGGGTCTGTGCCCTGTGGCCTAGTGGGTAGAACTTTTATGGTCCTAAGTTCGAACCCACTCACACACATCACATTTAATATCGGATCTCTCTTTCTAACTACTTTAGGTTTAGTTTGTTTTATAACTTAATTATTTGTTACTTTGTTATAAAAACTAATTGGACTCCAGTCTCTAATGTTTAAAAGAAAATAGATAATTTAAATGCTTTCAGTCTATTATCATAAACGGCAAATTCCTTCACACCCTAACGAAAAAACCAATCGACGTGATTTTTTGCATTGACTTAGTTTGAAAGATGGATTACATGGACATTAGCAACAGGTTTTTTTTAATTCCACGAGAGCGAAGCCGCAAGCAAAAGCTCAATAAGCAAAGTAACAAAAAAAGTCATGCATATTCCCTATTTACTTTTCAGTCAGAGGGCGGCAGCGGTAACAAGTCCGAGCACGACCACGTGTTGGAGCACTCCCTGCACCAGCTGCTGCGCGCGGTGCACCACGCCAACACCCACCACCCCTTCCCGCACCCCGCCACCGGCCCCCTCGGACCCAGCAAGCGGCGCGCACTCGCAGGTAAGGGCTTGTTTTCTAAATGATATTTAGGGGGCAAGCGAGCAGACGGGTTACCTGATGAAAAGCTACTGCCGTCGCCCATGGACACTCGCGACATCCGAAGAGTCGCAAGTGCGTTGCCGTCCTTTATGAGGAAATAGGTATAGGGGGATTAGGGAAGTTGGGCCACACACAAACTCACTTATTGAAAGAAAACACAGCACAACGCCGTACCGTCTTACCAATCACACTTTATGGTAGCGAGGTTCTTATGACAGAACCGTGAACAAATTAGGGAACAAAAATAAGAAATATTTATATCAGCTTAAAAAAGCTTCGCTAGTTTTATTATAACTTGACCACAGGAGCTGTACCGCCTTGGGTATGAGCGCGGCCCGGTGGTGGAGCGTTACCATGGTTACCGTCCGTGCTCCTCTGTCAGTTGACCGTCAACACCGACGCCGGTAGTATTCTCACCCATCCCCCGCCCCGTTCCACGTTCCTAGTGCGCGGTACAGCAGTTGTGGTCAAGCTTGTATACACTAGTCATACTACGGGGTAGTTAGTTACTAGTAAAAGATGTATACAGCGTTTAACTACCCGAGGTTCGTTGTTCTTTTCTAGCATAATAAAAACGTCACATGACAGAAAAAAACAGCAAACCTTGAACTGTTATATACTGTAATGTATAGGTATTTTTGTTCGTAAGGGGGTATAATTATTATTTGCTTCCAGGACCAACGGCGGCGGATCGCTATGAGCTGCTGGAGATGAGCAAGGAACAGACCCTACTGGAACAAATCATACAGCAAGCGCAGCACTTCTTCATGAGGAGACGCAGCGAGTATGTGCTCGACACCATCGCTAAAGAGGTAAGTTTGAAGGCCTCTTCTCTGATAAACTATCCACAACTTATGTGTCAAAAAAAATAAATAAATAAATAAAACAAAAGAAAACTGCCCCATTTTTTCAGTGTGGTGCTCATATGCATGTCTTATTTCTAATAGTCTATAAGTAAGTTTTAGAGGTTTAAAGATAATTAATTAATTATCTTTTCGAGGAATTCTACGACTCGTTGGTTATTTGCGGACTAAAGTCCTAAAAAGTGGCGTAGCAAAAAGGAGTGACACCCGCCCGGTGACCCATCTTTAAGAATATGCAAACAATAAAAAGCATTAACATGGTACAAAAAAATCGCTCATCCATTTTTTTACGGAGATATTTCCACTAGCACGTTTAACTCAGCTCTAACATGTCATAATTCGAGAAATCTCCCAAAAACGCTGTCGTGTGCGTTTCTACGTCCCATACTTCGCTATCACAGAAATCAGAATATAAAACACAGGAAAGGACGTGTGGACTAGGAGAGGGGTGACTCTATCTTTGATGGGGTGAAACCCCCAGCTTCCGTGTCACCAAACGTAGCTATGCCTCTGGTCATAAAATATTATGTATTTGCGAATTTTAATATATATATTTTTTGTCAGGTTAAGGATCCACTTATAGTATCACACTGGAATGCTCTTAACAGTCCAACACAATCCTGCGTCAAAATTAACATCATGGCTTACGGGTGAGTTAGTTTTAATAATATATTTACACAGCGTAAGATTTTATTTAAGTAGGTACCATAGAGAAAATTGATATACAGCCATGTGACAGACTAACGTAATCTTTAAGTACATATGTCAATTCCATCTAAGTCGTGATCTGTCGAATTTACTTTGCATAACGCGACCAACTTAGATCCACAATCTGGCTCTTAATCAAGTTCCCTGATACAACGTACTGTACTACTGTACTTGTAGGCAAAGATAGTTAAAGTATGCGGATGGGTCTAGTTTGTTGGAAATTGGGTTTATATAAGCTCATACGTCTGAAACCTAACTTACATTACGGTAATGTATTATGCTTATAATATTATATGTAATAATAACCTTAAGATGTCGCAAAGTGTCCTATCCGCGGTAATACCCGTCTTCTTTGAAATTTTTATGTAGTTGTTTATGATATGTTTTTATGGTAGTGACTGATAAATAATGGCGTTGTTGGACTTATGGGACGTGGGATTGTGATTATCGTCCACAGAACTGCGGGATCTCGCGGTGCTGCGTTGCAATCCCTAATGTAGACATTGTGAAAACAGTCAATTCAAATTTACTCAGAAATAAATGATTTTTATTTTGTATTGTATCAGGTATGACGCGGTGTGTCGCACATCGCTAGTCGTGCACGTTGGCGAGAAGACTCTGAAATGTATCTGCCGGGACGGGAAGGTGCGACATCTGTCCTACGAGCTGCAGGAGCTACGAGACCTCATATTCTGTCAGGTCAGTCACGAGCCTTAGCCCCTTTACGCATGCACACGGTCGTCGTGCCGACTTGATGTGAAAGCTTCTATACAAATCCATTATTAGTTGGACAGTCACCATATATAGTATGTAAGCATGGACAATACACGGTCGCCGTGTCGTGTGAAAGCTGACGTAACGCTGCACGGCGTCTGCGCGCATGTAAAACTGGATAAAACTAGAATCTGATCAGAAAAACTCAAACGCCTATTAGACACCAAAGAAGCCTATCAACTGATAGTATGTGGGGTCCACAACAAAACATTCTAGCGAAGTGTCAGCATTTTGATCATACATTCGGATTAACACTCACATTATGCCCCGCATACTCTCCTGTATAAAACAGAGCACTGATGTTTGTAAAGCGTAAATTAAGCGTTTTACAATCATCAGTTCTATGGAACTGAGTATCGCGATAGATCTTGTCGTGATAGCCGAGTTTCACCAAGCCCGAACCGCACTTGCGAGGCGCGGCGCCGCCCGCTAACCACACTGTTAGTCTCATATCAATATCAGTATAAAATATATTTTGCAGTTAGAGCTTCAGCTTCTACCGAAGCTATTTACAAACTGCTCTTTAAGACCACGCTTGGAGTACAGGAATGTAGAAGTTCAATTTTTCGGTAGCGTAAAAATATGCCTTGCAAAAATCTCTGGCGGGCCCTAAACCAAGAGGCTGCGAGCTTGGATTTTTTAAATAGTATTCTACAAATCGTGCGTTTCACTGATAGGGTTAAGCGTCCCATCACAATCAGCCTCAGTCACTATATTTAGACCAATGTACTTTAGAAGGAATTGATACTGAGCCAGTTTTACGAACCTACGTCACAACTTTGTAATGTTCGCAATCTGACCCTTAACAACTTCCCTGATTGTTTTTACAATCAGGGATCCTTTTTTAACATGTCGCCAGCTTAGAATTCTTCATGATTTCTAGTCTCTTACTCGAGCACAAATATTCTAATATCGAGATTTCACAAGCACGCGACAGCTATTAAAAATATTATATATACTCGTGTCAGAGACCAGCAGCGGTTTTGTGTATGCCTTATTATAATTATTATATTCAAATCATTAACAGAAATGTGCCTTTGGACGGCGGTAGTCACCAATCTTACCATCTTTTTCAAACTATTATCCTATATATCCATATCAGATAGCGAAACACTACTTTTGTCATACTGTACAGCAGTTTCATTGTTCTTAGTTCGATGACCCCACGTAAACGTGTCGACTATTGTACCGGTTTGCGTGCGAATAAATTAAAACTTAATTCTAATTAGCTGGTTTTAGTATGAGATAAATTGAAAGATGAAATTTCTGCAATATTACATTGAAATGTGCAAAAATGTGTACATACACAAACAGGATATTCCGGTTGAAATCATTACAACTTGAACTTCCTGTTAGGCATCATTTTGCTGCAGTCTCGGACCGCTTGTTTTAATCTTGAGGACAATTATTTCTGTCGTACAAGAAAAAACATTGATATTTAATAAGTTTATTTTTTTTTAACAAATTAACATTTCTTTTAGATATACCAACACCAAATGACTGCGGTGCAGGCAGTTGGTCGATGTATGGGCTGGCAGCTCCTCGCCAGCAGCTCTCACATGGGCTCCGGCCCAGTGGAACCCCTCGGGAACGCCTCTTCGTGTCTTCTAGCATCCCCCAACGGTAAGGCCTAACGATTTGTACTATTCAGTGCAATGTTCGACGACATTCATACTTAGCCATTTGTTTTACTTCGTCGACAATTTGTTCCCTAAATCTGAGTTAAGCTTATCTCTAATGCCCAGTTTCTGATTTTGACACAAGTCTGTCTCCCAGTGCAAATAATTGGCTAACAAGTTAACCAATCAACAACACTATAGGAGAGATGAACTCCTGTTCAAATAACCAGAAACAGAACATACACCTCTTAGAGGAATACCATACCAAGTACTAATATAGTACAGTTTAACATAACATATTGTTCAATCCATTTTTAACTATAGACGACAATATATTTCTCTCTACACTTAAACTAGGTCTATTTTAATCAGTTCAATGTTGTTTTTTTTGCAGTTTTTAAGCGTCTTTGGTATAGAAGACAATTTTGTAAACTTGTTTAAATAAAAAAATCTTTGCAGGTGACCGAATGATTGCCATAAGGTGTGAACCATCAAGAGGAATACAAGTGTTTATAGCTCAATCACCTCGGAAAGACTTTTTTGTTAGTGAACTGGTACAAGATAAGAAATGGGAGAACCTGGGTGGAGCATTCAAAGAAGTTATTTTAGAAAAAATGGAGGGCAAGAACTTTTTAAATAAAATGGAGTTACTGATGGCCTGCTTGAGTAGTCCATCATAGTTTAGTTTTTAAGGATAATTTATAATTTCTTTTATATGAATAAATATAATGAAAAGTATGTCGATTTTTTTACTTATTTATTATACATAGAACTTATCCCAAGAATGCTTAGGATTAATGTTAAAGATTTACTGAAGATTGTTCGTCCATTTATATCTATTAGCAAAATTAAATGATGCTGGAAGTTGATGTCTATCCCGAGGTGTTATGTTTGAGATGTTGCATGGAGCTGGAAATAAAGGAAGCGCTGTTAATACCATTATACATGTCTTATATGTCCCATACAATGTTTTTTGCTTGTGGTAAAATCACTTAAATTTTTTCCTAGTACCTTTAAGCCATAAGCCTTACTATGAGTGTGCTAAGAAATAAACTCATTCATAGACATAAACATGATACTGGAGGCCTATCTTGCCTATCGCTATCCCTGAATCCTATTTCTTCATTAGAATGGCAGGCAACGAACTTGCAACACTTTTGCTGTTAGAAGTGTCCATGGGTGACAATACAACCCTCTTGGAACATTCATTGAAAGTTAAATTTTTTTAGTCATTTATCTTAAAACTTCTCACATATTATTGTATACTTATGTCAGAATCCCCATTCCAAAACACAATCACATATATACAGTATATACCCAATAACTACTACTAGCTTACTCCTAGTCAACCAATAACTTGTTTCTTTGGTAATGTTTCAAAAAAAAAAAAGATAGTGAATTATAAATGTTTGCAAACTCCCAGTTGCTACAATGTATATTTTTATACAATGTACAGGCTTTAACATTATCCTCATATGGCCAATACAAAATAATTCACCCCAATAATTTAAAATTTCTATAAATGATGGATAATGTCTTATCAATTTATCTTGAGGTTAAAGAACCACATGCATTTATTTATTACACCTCAATGTAAATTTTAAATGCTCTTCTATTTAAATGTTAAAAACAAAGAAACAGTATTATAATATTCAATTTAACACTATTTGATTTTTATAAAAGAATAATGTTTCTGTGTGTTAACAGGTGAAATGTTGATAACAAGCAAACAATGGCTCCAAAATATTTAGTCTATATTTTGGATTTTAAGTTTGAAATTTAGAAAACATGCACTATAACCTAAAATAGTTAAGAAAACTCACCTGTGCAGCTCCAACGTTTAGGGATCATTCATCTTCACAGCGCAAACCCCCAGTATTTAGCGATATTAAAATAATAAACACTCGGAAGGCTTCAGATAACGATAACACTAAACCTAACTATGAACTAGATTTAAAATTAGAACCGATTGTGGGGCGACCTGGATCTGAAGTTGCCGCCGCCGCCACCACCACCGTTTCCGCCGGAGCCGTAGCCGTTACCCTGTCGGTTGTAGGGGCGGCCGCCACCGCCACCGAACGACCTGCCTCCAGGGGGGCCTCCGAAACCACCGCGGCCTCTGAAACCGCCGCCGCCCCGGCCGCCCCTGAAGTTGCCGCCGCCTCTGCGCGGTCCGTCCCTCTTTCTCGACAACTCCACTTTCAGAGTCGCACCCAACATCTCGAAACCGTTCATAGCGCTACACGCATCCTCGGCCTCCTGCATGTTTTCGAATTCAATGAACGCAAAACCTGGGGGATTTAGCGCAACCCACACTGAGTTCAGTTTTCCATATTTGTCGAATTCCCGTTCTAAGTCCTCCTTTTTGATTCCTTCCACCAATCCTCCGACGTACACGCGCGTGCCTCCTGAACTCATGATGTTATTTTCTAAAATCAAACAACAAAAACTGTGAAAGCCGCTCTAAAACACCGATAAATACACTCGGTATACAAAATGTCGTCGCATCAATAACGATGCCACGCCACCGAAACATTCAAACGAAATTATTGATGTACTTACATGTTTTTAGAAGTTTATTTCAAGTCGATGTGGTCAATTTTTACATTGACTATTAAATTAAATAATTTCGTAAACAAATACAAAGTATTTATAAATTAAATTAAATAAAATAGATGGAGTTAATTAAAATTTTGTCGGATTGATCCATTCATCGACCTAAAAGGAAGAATGAATGAAATAAAAAGTGTTACCAGGGAATAAAAATAATACATTGTGGTTCTTGCCGCAATACAAAATATATTTTGCCAACTAGTTAAGACAGTTGTCTTAACTAGTTGGGAATTAAGTTTAATCCGATTTATTTTAAGGACTGAACTTTTAATTAAAATATTTACATTAATATTATACGTAGCCACGTAATTTAGGAAAAAAAATTGTTGTACCTTAATTTCATTCACACCTGTTAGAAAATTAATTTTGAGCAGCTTTTTAATTTTTTTTTTGTTAAAAGACTAAGCGAAAAAAACCTTCCTTTTCAGCGATTTTATTGTACGGGCTTATTACGAAAAATAAATAGCCTACAGTTTCCGTTACCCTATATATTAAACAGGTATAGGCTTAGTATGTTTCGTTTAGAACAAATAGAACATCCGCAAAAATAAAATTTAAGGTTGTTTAAAGATATGAAGGGAGCTCAATAAACGTGCAGGGGGTTACATTACCACCTTCTCCTTATATTACAAGTCATTCAATTGATATATGAATTTTTATATTCTACATAGGAACAAAAGACTATAGATTTTTTTGTAAACGTCACGGAATTATACTTGCTTATGAAATGAAAATTAAATTTTTATTGTGTTTTGCTGAAAAAATTAAAAGACGATTTTAAAATTATTCAGTAATAAGAATTAATACATAATTATAAGACCCTGTTTCACCGCTCACTGTTAAAGTATCTGTTAGGGTATCCACAACTTTTTTAACAGATTCTCCATACAAAATCTGTCAAATAAAGTTATATCTGTCAAATAAATAGACTATTTGTAAGCGGTGAAACATGCCCTAAATGTTATTAACAGCATACCAAATAAATTTCATGCTTCCAGGAAGCAATTTCATTCAACATTTAATTTTCTACGAGTAAATTATCAACTAGACTGATCTTAACCTCTATTTTCAAAAAGTTCAGTTCACCTTGTTTACCAAATATTACCATTTGATTAAATTACAATGCAACACATTAAACGATCTTATGTCAATAAATGTAGTAGTTTAAGTCGTAATATATATGTATGATAAAACAGTAAAATTGGCGTGTCTGTACAAGTAATATTTTTACAAACTAATCAATGTGGGTAGCTTAGGAACAGTAATAGAACACTAATCTACAAAAAAATTTTTGCGCAACGAAGTTGAGGGCACCAACATTCATAAAATTATTTATACAATTTCCCCCTATACTGTAAAAATATTCTAATCTGGTTACACTACTCAAGTGAAGGGAATGCGGAAGAACGAGTGAATGATATCGCGTTATGAATGAGTTACAATAGAGGACGCTTTTCAATTTTCATACAAAACAAAAGACCGGAGGGAAGGTGAGAGGACTGAGGACTGAGGAGGGATTTTTATACACAAAACCGGCTAAGCAACTTTGTTCAACGGTCGCGCGCAGCAGTGCGCTTGTTTATTGTACGTTATAGCCCCACCTTTGTTACAATATGTTTTAGTTTTATATTTATTATTGAAATAATAATAATGAATTTAAATATTAATATTTTTAATGCTTTATTGTAACTGCAGTGAGTCCATCGCGATAGTGATATCATGTACTACATTAGAAAACGATTGTGTACCTGTGCCGTGTTTAGATAATGTTGGAAAATAGAGAGGACATGAGTTTATAGAGTAGCAAAATGAGTTATAAAGATATGGGGGTTCAGAAGAGACATAGCCAATTCAGTGACACAAAATACAAGTGGAGGACTGTGGTGTTCCTCGGGTGTTTCGTGTGTTGTGTAGGTCAGGAGGTGCGGATAGGAGACACGGATCCCTACATGCTAAACAAGTCCTCCGGCCTCACGGAGTTGTCTGGCGGAGTTTTGGCGGGAGGGAGGACCGTTTGGAAAGCGGATGGAAGTCCGTACCTCCTCCGGGATGACTTGCTGGTGGAGAGAGAAGCCGAGCTAGTGGTGGAACCAGGCGTTGAGGTTAAATTCGCGCCTATGATAGGAATAACCGTTCGAGGAAGACTCGTTGCAGTGGTATGTACAAATATTACAATAATAAATACCTTGTCTCGGAGAGGGAATAGGTAGGAAACTAAAAACCCAGTATATTTTTAAGGTACCGGAATTACATACTCTATGGCAAGGTTTTTCTGGTAGAAAATAGGCACTAGAAATGAATATTTACAACTTCTGAAATAAATATTTAAATATGAAATTCGAATAAATCGCAATCAATCAAGTTCATCAACTTACAGAGTAAGCATACTGGGACTGGGACCCGGCGTGCCGGGGCATATCGCAATCTGCATACAAATTTTACGACCGAGTGTCTTATTTGTGTAAATGACCCTGCGCGGTGGGCCCCGTCAACAGTGTGCGTGCAGCAAAAATTTTGAAAGGCTAAGTGCGATTCCGACTCGCACTAAACATAATGCAAATGTTTTTTTAAGAACACTTATAAAAAAAGAAAACTTGTTTTGAAATGTTTTTAATACTTGTAGGTTGTAGCAGCAACAAAAACTTTTTAATTACTGCTTACATGAAATACATTTCAACCGTAGAGTCTCGAGACTCTACTGTAGAATTTATATTTTAGATAAGGACAGACGCACAGATAGATGCTAGTGTATTATTAGTAATATCCTTTGGATATTATTAATAATACGGTAGTCGGTACCCTAAAAGGTGTAAACCCGATTTCTCCCTGCCACCGCGAGATTCTCATCGCAACGTCAGCTATTATTTTAATACATTTGGTCTTGTTTGCATAATTTTATTCCTAGAATGCGCACAAACGCAAAGGACGATTATTTTGTTCATACTTCTACTTGAATTGCAAACTTGCAAGCCGTACACAATGATTGTGCCATACGGCAGTATGTGGCAGTATGGCATAGTTATGTACGTGTACATCCAATGTTGATTCGTATTTCGAATGTGATAGGTAACATCACTTCTTTTACATTAAATGATCTTTGAAACTTTGATGTATCGCTCGATACTCTGCACTTGGAGTTCGATTTAAATTTTGAGAAGCTAAACAAAATGTTTTGTTGAATTAACGTATCATCTAGTAAACATCGGGATGTCAATTTCCTAACAAATTGTAGGTTATCGCAAGATAATTCATAATTCGTTTATTGCCATAATGAAATCACAGGTTAGACTTATTCTACAACAGTTGAATCTTTCATTCTACCATAATTAAATGATGTGCAATACAAAATTGACACTATTAATATATATTATAGAGTGAGAGGCGAAAAACATCAATGCAAAACATAGTAGGTAGGACCTTTTCGTGGTAGGGCCTGAGTGCTTACTGCTTAGGCCTTGAGGAAAGCATTTTTTGGCAAGCAGTTCTAGTCTAGAAGTAGTTATTCAAGTCCTGGCATCACTGAGAGATAGAGACCCATAAGGATCTAATGTGACTCCTCAGTAGGAAGTCGAGTATTAAAAGTGCCCAAGATGCCCGTTCCTGCTCTATAGTACAAGGTGGATAGGTCGGCTCGTCCTTCTTGAGAAATGGATACTAATAAAATATATTTGCCATAGCCCTATATCGCCCTAGCACTAAGTACAAACCTGCGTCCTTATAACTGTGATAACAATTGATAAATTCCACGGTGCCTGATAAAATTGTTCGACGATAAACTGATATCTTATTCACCTGTAGTATTGATTTGTTCATATCACGTGCTTTAGTAATAAATAAATAATAAGAAGCTGCGGTATCCATGTCTCTACAAAATTTCAGATGAGTCGAAAGTCGAAATTTGTCGAAAATTCCGCTTCCAAAATTCACACCCGTGCAAACTAAAATACGAACAAGGCAAGTCAAATAAAAGCTTATAACAATCGTAAAACTAAGTAAAAAATCTCTGCCAAGCGCATGACTCTTTTTAACCGACTTCCAAAAACGAGGAGGTTATATGTTCGGCTGTGGATTTTTTTGTCGAATTGTCCAATGCATCGTAGATCATCTCCTTTACACGCAATACGAAGATTATACTTTTCCAAGTGATACGTCTTGTCAGAGAATCATTATAGTTACTTATCCATACTTCCATATCTATTAATATGCAGGTCTTATTTAATGTTGCTCTTACAATGTACCTGTTTTAGTCCAGCTGTGATCCTTCCTCACACTATCCGAATTTCTGATAAGAAACATTCGGATGCCTCGTCGAAACGTACTACAGTCATGCTTTGTTGTGGACCCCACATACTACCCGAAAGTTTTGATAGTTTGAATATAGTATCTGAGTTCTGACAGGTAAGTCGTCGGAATTCTTGTGAACAGAAATTCTACCGGACTCTGTCAATCTGGTCAGTGCTCGCCCTACATATCGGATGAGTCAGCGGCAGATGGCAAAGACACCGATGACCTGACCTTTCCCCGAGTCACGTCGCTTATTAAATCATTGCATTAGGAAGCCGACGCAGCTTCCGAACTCCTTAGGGCCAGTTGGATTGTTACGGTGCATGGCTAATTGGCGGTATGAACTGCTTTTGTAATGGTTTCTGTTTGTATATGAATGGATTCTCCAGTAACTTTTGTACATTTGTGGCGCATTGAACGATTCATTGCAGTTAGCAAACTTTCTTTTTACCTTGAACGCGTCGGTGCCATAAAAAAATTCACGTTTTTGGGGAGATTTATGCTGTTGGTAGTAATAGTTACTACTTGACTAAAAGAAACCTGTAGGTCTAGACAAGTAAAATGCGCTTTGAAGCGATTCTTATTTGCGCTACGCTTACATTACGCTTTCTTACAACTATGTAGATCACGTGTCTTTTCGTTCGACAATGTTCATCCCATACACAAACACTACATTGATCTACTAAACTTAAAATCTTTGTGAACTAAATCCTAAAAATAGCGGGTTTTATCTTTACTTTCCTATAAGATATCTTATTGGAAGAAATTTATTAGACGAAAGTATATTAGCCATATAAGTTTCAAAATGTATTGATAAAATTTACGAAACATTATTGTCATTCAAAAACACTTCGGCGGCCGTTAAGGATCACATGAGGAAAAGGCTAAAACGCGTGTCAACAAAATACTTTCTCCCTGCGTCACTGGAAACCGGTTAGGGTTTAGTAAAAAACCAGACGTGGGGTGAATGTTACCCCTCAACCTGTTGGGTTATTTGCGCGGGTCATTATACTAGGAAACTTAGCAAGTTTTTAACGAGTTCTAAGTATAACTAGATCAAGTTCTATTGAATGTTATGTCTCTAACTATATGCATGTGTGTCTATACTATATGTATATATGTATCTATATATACCCCCTACTAATTATTACAATTAATAAAAAGAAATCAGAATTCCTTCTTATGGGCTAAATTAATATTGTATGAAAAAATCGTTTATCATAATTTTGTACTTATTCCAGTTTTTTAAAAAAAAACTATGTCTACGGTATATTTTCATTTTATTCTTACTTCGCTTTCGCTAGTAATGAAGGAATGAAGATCACTCTATAATATATATTTTTTTGGCTGATGTGCTTAACATTTTAACAGAGTTACTTTTAAGAGGTTACACTTACCCCGCTGGCCCATGTATAAGCCTTAAATGCTGATATCAGCATGCATGGTTATATTTAAAGTGTCATACGAACTGATATCAATTCGTATGACACTTTAAATATAAAATGTTTTTCGTAATTTTAATGTAATGGAATTCCTTAGGCATGCAATGACTCAGTAAAGGAAGTTAAAAGTAAAGAAAGAAAGAAAAATTAAAAGAAACAAAGTGACTAATGCAACAGGAAATACGAAGTATAAAGAAACAAGATTCAAGATTGTTAAGATTTATAATTTATACTATAAAGGCGCGGCGTGGAAGAAATCATATAAAGTTAAAAAAAAACTATCGACAGCAGAATAAAGCAGACCCTCTTCCTTTTCAAGGAAAAAGGAAAGTTGGTTAAAATTTAAATTAATATATTTATTGTTAGTTCCATAAACGAATAACACGAAAGCTAAACACAAGTGTTATGGTTCCTCACCATAAAATGTATAATTAGGATGTTATCAAAATAGTGTCAAGATCTACAAACACAGATAACGTACGAGACCTGATAGATAATCTTTCAATTAAAAACCTCGTATTTTTACCTAATTTACTTAGAAAGTAAAAAAGTAAGGGATTGGGTGCGGCCTGGTGCGGCATATCCCCTGTCCTCAACAAACAGGTGATTTCGGTCGAGTAGGTGCGGGGCATAGCCTTTCTTTCCTTGAATGTATGTCTTTAATCAAATATTGTATAGTATAGTTATTAGACTGAATTGTAGAATGGTATTTTATATTGTATTTATTTTTCCATTTTATTTACTTTGTAGTCTGTTACTGTACCTAATAAATGAATAATATTCGTCTTTACGTGAGGGCATTATGAATAATTATTCACATCATATAAGATCCACTATCAAAGAGGAGCACGAGTTATTATATATTTATACAATTTTATGTTTATCCTTTCATTACATAATGAGGATAGTTAACGAGACTTAAAGCACATGAACTAAGGTAACTAAAGTGAAACCATAATAATTATATCTTTGTAATTTAGTTCCTAATTACGAAGTTGAATTGAGCTCTCTTTAATAAAATTGGCGAAAGCTGTGACAGTTTTTACAGCATTAGCAACAAAGAACTAATTAACATAATGAACTTTAGTGGTTTTTAACGAAAACCTAATGGCAGCAAGCAGAGTTAATAGAATGTTTTTTTTTACCATTTACCTAATCACAACCTCTGTAGCGCGTAAGTTGGTAAGCGCGTTGGTAGCCGGGAGTCGCGGGTTCGAATTCCGCCGACGGAGCAAAAGTTTTCCAATGTTCCTGGGTCTTGAAAGTGTATTAAATATGTGTATCATATAATAAAAATCTTAAATATTATGTGTATAATATAAAAGTATTAAATATATTTCCGTTGTCTGGTACCCGTAACACAAGTCCTTCAGGTACTTACCACGAGACCAGACCGACGTGGTGTAAAGCGTCCGTAGATATAAAAAAATGAGGGTATTGATTTGGAACTAAATAGTTCTGCGAAATGAAAGCTTATTTATAGGTAATTTTAAAGTTACGCTTAAATAAATGGCTCATTGATGGGCTTATTAGCTAAGTAAATAACTAATATACTAAAGGTGTTGATAAATGTTATGAGTAAGTTATGCTTAATTAGTTTTAAAATAAAGTAATTTAATTAAAATACTGGTATTGTAAAAACCAAAGAATAGTTCTTTATTACAGAAAGCACTTTTTAAACCAAATTTCTGAAATTCTAAGATTCAACTGACAATAATTAAACAGCAGCATTTTTCCTTTGCCAATTTTGTCAGGTTGACTAAAGTAAACTGTTAATTCATACCATCAATTTGCCAGTTTCATAAATTCTTTCGTATTAATCTGCGATGTAACACTTGGCATAGATGAAACAGCTCACGAAGTACCGGTCACACTAGACATCTTAATTGTTGTAGTACCATGAAGTTTTGGTGAACGACCTATTATCTCACAGCTATGTTGCACAGTTAGACTGCGGTTGAGTGGCCCTGAGTCCACTTAGCCCCGTTTAAAAGTTAACCTTGTAGGTACAGTGAACTGATTCACCGAAACTGATGCTGTTATTGAAATTCCCATAGAACTTTTAAGAGTAACTGCCGTGAAAAATGTTAATTATATCTCAAAAACATTGTATTTAGTTAAATACTCTGTGAAAGATTCGGATGAGATCATCTTATTTGAGCAGTTGATCAAATGAATAAAAACCTCATTGGCTTAATAATAACTATTGTTGAATGCCTATTGTATATATTTTTAGTTAAGATCTTTTAACAACCTCTGTCTATCTGTAACCTGTACCTCTGTCTAAACAAGTGATATCACCAAAGAATACCGTCTAAACATAATGTTGTTCTCTGTTCTCATGAGTGACACGCATCATTTGTGACTCATGAGACAATGGTTAAGTGAAACTTGAACCTATTAAGTGATTACTTTCCTTGTTATCTTTGCTCTATATTCGTCATTTGATCGTCATCTTGAATACCTGCTTTGCAAAATTCTTTTGAATTATACTCTGAATTCGGAGCTGCGTCATGACCTTTTGCCAGCAAAGTGATTTTGAAAGGTGGGACCTCATTTAGCTTTTAAAATACTACTTGAAGGATAATTTTGCGTGGGAATCCCCCACGCAGATTCTAAATGCCGCTAAAGCCGACGTTTTTTTAATAATTAGGCTGATGTCATTTGATAGAGTCAGTGGTCAAATGCAGAAATTTAAGGCTTCCTTCTATTTTGGTATACTTTAGGACCGAAATGTCCAATATAACATTTCTGTCGCGCGCAGAGACATTTAGGCCGTTTTAATAGTCAGCGATTAGTACTTAAGGGTATGATCAAAAATTTTGAAATGCTATTTTCTATACTTATATACTAATGTTATGAAGAGGAAACCTTTGTATTTTTGTATGTTTGTGTTGAATAGAGAGAGAGAAAATGATGGCCGCCACAATTTTTTTTCAGAGAGCTTAAAAAATAAATGTCCACCTTTATGAATGAAAACAGCACCTCTAAATTTTTTGATCATGCTCTAAGTAATAAGCGTTGGCTATTATTACGGGCCTTAATGAGGATTCCATAAACTAATAGAGTTTGAGAGACATATGGGGCTAAAGTCTTTATTCGTTGTTTTTATTTATTGTGAGCCTGTACCAATGATTTAAAACAGCTCTTTTCTTATGACATTATTGAGTTGGGTTTATTTAAGACAATTCGTTGGGCTCAGGGGAAAGTCGATAAATTCGCATTTGAAGTCGGTCAGCGAATTGAATCGAATTTAAAATTCTCCGCAGTATCAACTCCTTTTACTGTAGAGTGTAGTGTTTAAATCATTGCGATCGTTATTGTAATATGGCGCCCAAATTGGGACACGAAGGTGTTCTAATTAAACATTAGATCATAATTATTATATTAAAGTTATTAAATCGATGGAATCTGTTTTAATTGCTCTTGCAAGGTTGTCTGTTACTTCCGCACGGTTGTACTAAATCAATTGACGTATTTTTGTGAATAGCTCCCACGTACTACACTTTCTGGTACTTACATAGAGTATTGATGACATATTTTATATCATTTGTTTCACCATCGCCATAAAATCTTTGTAATTCGTCACCTCACTCACGTTGAGTCACGGTGTAGTTTTACATACTTGTTTATCGGCTACCGTGTGTATGAATGAAACATGTGCTTCTAGGAAACTAGTACATACCTTTGTCTTATCTCTATCGTAACTCTGATAAATTAGCAGGTCTTTATCTCAAAGTACTTGAATTAGAACCGCGGACCGTCCCTTTAGTTTACTAGTAGCTTAGTTTCCGTTTGATTTTGAATTATTTTATGTTGGATACAAAACTATGTGCCTATAGTTATATTTTTCCTGTGTGTGTTATATTTTCATCATTATCACATCTCTTTTTACCAGCGATTAAGAATAACTCTTTTAAATATTAAAAATTCCTACAATATAAAAATTAAATATCTTTGAGCGTTTGCACCAAGGAAAAGTAATCTCATAAGGTTATCGAACTAACAACGTGTTCAAAGTCACGTTTAACTGTGACGGACAAACAGATACTCTTTGTAGATCACGAATCTAAAGTCACAGGCTGGATTTGTGACGTACGATTAAACCATAGAGAAATAAAAAAATTTGTCTATGATTAAACTAAATAAAAGAAATGTTGCATTATTCCAACTTCTGCCCATAGAATAAAGAGACGTTAAAGAGTCGCTAACGATTTTATTCAGGAGAAACTATACCAGGTATTTACTTTTAACGTTTAATACCTACAAGCTAAAGTCTGAATCTCTTTTTTTGCTCCTCTGTCTGTCTGTTAAATCTTTACACGAATTTAAACGATGAAGACTTTTCTTAAGTCCCTGGAAAAGACAGGATTTCTTGGGAAAGAAATCGCGAACAATATCAAGTATGCAAATAAATTGCAGTTCACAATTGTACCTTTGACTGTAAAGTAGGTTGCGGTGCTCCAGTGAACAACTTGTGCAATTCGTTTGCTGAAGGTGGTTGAACCAGACGTGTCCTTCATGGATCGTTAAACCATTATTAGCATGTAACTTATATGGATATCATATAAAACAACTATGTACTTAGTTATTAATACTGCTATGAAGGCTTAGTCATATCATGTAATGAATGAGATCCTATGTATATGTTTTTGTTGCCTTGTTTGATAGTAAGTATTGACCTGTTCAATGTTCATTTCTTCGGACTTTGCTGAGCAAGCTGCGAGAATCATTAGACATCCATAAATACAGACATTTAAAAATCTTGTCGGAAGCGCCACACTCTTTGAACAATTTTTACTTCGCTATAAAAATACTGTCATCCACAACGGATGCAAAAGTTCTTGTTTATATTTTGCAACTTTTTGTAAAGTCCCATAGAACAAACCAACAGGATGTAGGATTTACTCAATAGCCTAGACAAAGGCAGACACAACTTAATTAAATTCTATTCATTGTAGATTGCAAACGCTGTGATTGTTATGAAAATAACAATAAATTGCAACAATTATCCGGAATCTGGCCTATATACCGTGCAACTTTAAACAAAGGCGATTCAACAACCTTATCCAGTTAATCCACTCACCCAATATCATTATTGACCGTTTTGATGACAAAGCATCAATTAAAATCTGTAACAGTGCTTTCATGGGGTTCATGTCAGTAACCATAATTTATTGTAAATTTGTTGAAGACATTTTTTTGTCGTTTTCTTCTTTACTTTCAATAATCAGCATAGGCAACGCTGTCAGGTCCGTCTTAAGTTATACCTGCAATTTGTGCCTTATTGTATCTATACACATAATAAATCTGTAGAATGGAAAATTCATTCCTAAGTTAGGGCTTGATTATAATATAAATTATTATTAGCCAAACTGCATGGCCCCGCTCCCACAACAACTTTCGCAATAGCATTTCCTAGTGTCTTGTTTTACAGTTTTATAAATTAATCCATTGTAATATTAAAATATTCCAGCATGACATGCACGTTACAGTCATAAGAAAAGTCTTTTGAAAACCTCTTGTATTAACATTGCGCAGAATATGAAATGTTTTCGTTGGTTCGTCTTAAACTTTGACTGCTATATAAATGGGAACGAAGTCTGTTATGTTTAATCTGATGCACTTGGTACATTTCATGCTCCTATGACTACGTTGATTTCAAATGATATGCATAAGTCTCGTCGTGTTTATCTTCTAGTAGGATTAAAGCATTTAACTAAATTACAGTAAAATACTTACTGTTACAATATGCTTTTAACAGAAGCATGACTGATAGTCGATTTTATTTATTTAATTAGTATTAAAAAATAAGCGCCCGTAAAATACGAGGTCAAAATCAACATGTTACAAACAAAAAACTACTAAAACTTTTTAAACCCGTTTCTCGAAATTCGGAGTGACCTTGTGCTAGCACAAAATCATTTAGAATTCATTATCACACGCGAAACATAAACCCGAAATGGTTCTTGGTCGCTTACTGACGTAAGCTTATCGATCGATCTGGCATATTCATCTAACTCAAAAAATGTACGAAGTTCAAGCCAGTATACATAAATATTTGGTGAAAATACTTTACAGGTAACTATTACTACTTGAGACATAGAATGTTGATCAAACGTCCTATGTCGTTATTCGTTACCATAAATGGTAAGATTTCCATTCATGGTTTTCAAAGTTTCAAGTTCAAGTCTTACAGTGATAAGCGATGCTTGAAGACAAGATGCAAGATACCAGTCTCAATCTTTTTGACATTTGACCAGCCCAAACAGAATAGAAATGTCTGTGACAATAGTGGTTCGGTTCATAAACATTTGGTGCAGAGATATTAATCGTTTCGGTCTGCTTGTAACTGAAAAGCGTGACAATCGTCGTGTTATTTTAATTGTCAACGCAGTTCTGTCCTTTCTTCTTACTGTTTTATTGGAATCTTTGATTGGTTGCGAAAAGAAGAGCATACCAATTCGCCAGAGAGTGCCATAGTATTTGTTTATTAAAAGTGTTGTCGCAGTTATATTCGAATCGCACGACGGAGTCAAAGTTTGCTAATAAGCTCTCTGCCATTTACCAGGAGATTGTAAAACAGACCCTATGAGTCTGTGGGGTCAGGTGTCTGAACTGAAATTAGATATTTGTGAGTTGCACAAGGCAAATGTCTGCCATGGCAAATATTGCATTTGTATGCATACTGGATTCTGTGTTAGGATCCCGAAAAATTGAACAGTTTTACTGGAAATTTTGCAAACCAATCCATAGTACCGTTTAAAATAGGTATTAATAATAATAGACATTTATTTGACATATCAGACATCACATACACATTTACAAGTTATACAATAAAGATTTAAAAAAACAGCACACGATTACGATATTACGATTTATATTAACAATATTTCTGTCGTTAAAATCAATCACGACTTCTAAAGCAATTTTCGAAACAATAATTGCTACGACTTGCAGGTTTCATTAGATTTTATATAACTGTTTTTTTTAATAATTTTAATTCGCACGTACTAATAAGCATGGCAAATTTGAATAGGTTACTAGCTGTACAGACATGAACTGTTGTTTCCACCTAATTTCCACGATTCTTAACTACAAACAGATACCTTTATTTCAAGCTAACAGTCCGTGAACTGTGTACCTCTAATTTGATATTCCGTGTAGCGTACGGGGGGGGCATTGTTCGCACCGGAAGCCTTTACGCACATCGGTCTTTAATGTCCTATGGTATGCAGGTGTACACTACATGCGTGGAATTTTTGTCTTGAGATCAACCGTCATCGTCATTTTGTCAAGCGTCGTTTTGGTTATTTCGTTCATGTTTAGTAGTTCCATGGATATTAGTTCTTCTAATATACCTAATAATTTATAAAGTCTTAATGGCCTGTGGATCTTTATTATTTGTAAGCCTTGCCTATTGAACGTACACGAAGATTAGATGTAACGGGATACGTGTGTGTATGCGTGTGTGTTTTCATCAAACTGCACATTTCCATCAAGATGCCTCCGTAAATTGCTTGCGGTAAAAAAAGGACTTCTTAACAGTAATGAGCTTTGTTAAAAGTTGCTGACAACCTTTAAGACGAAATTCAAGATTTAATGACGTTGTATGCAAGCTTTGACAATAGCCCAGTCACTAAAGTTATGAATTATTCGTGAATTTTAAAGCTTCTATTTACTTTTATTTGAAGTTTTTAAATTTCAACTCCTAACATTAATAACATTTTTCTATTTTTCTCTTCATTTCAATGCAATGAGATGTTGAAGAATTTCATCTTGCTCAATAATAAAAAAGACTTTAAACCAACGCGACGTGATGAGTCATGAGGCTCGCGTCCTTAATACGTCCTCACAGCCTTCGGAACGTATTTATAGTTTTTACAACCAACCGGCCATAACTGTTACCGGCCATTTACCCACCGTTACGAACTCTCTTATCTTCTATTTTCCAATTGGGGCATGTGATAAGCGTGACAAGTAGGAATTGGTCAGGCAGGTGAGGATTGTTGAAAATACCTTTGGTTTTTTGCCAAATAGTTACTTAATGTTTTTTTTTTCGAAAGCAATACCTTCCGTAACGATCAAGGCTATGAAATTGCAAAACTGGTTTTAAAGAATCTAGAAGCATATGTCAACAAACATTTCCGGTGTGTAAAATCAGAGTAGTAAATATATCCTGACAATGTGAAAGTAAAATTTAGTCTGCCATTAGGCGTAAATTTTAATTGGAGCTTAATAATTAATATTTCACAAACCGGGATATACCTATAATATGTTATGTGTATAAAAAAGGTATAAAATTCCGAAAAACATCACTAATTTCCTTATTAAACTCTGAGATAAATAATTTTTTATTTGAATGTAAATTATGATACGTGGTAAATTAATGAGTATTATAGTTATATTTTTTAAATGTCTGATTGGGTTAAAAATGTGCTTTGATTTTAATACCCGAGCCAGACGAGCCAACAATACCATTTTAACAATGTTTTTTGTTCGCGCTGTTTAGCAAAGGACTAAAGTTTGCACAAAAAGATTTCAGCGGTTCTTCATTTTATTGCAGAAAAATAATGTTGCTGTCAATTTTAACAGTTTTTTTTTCACGTATGCCGCTAGATATATATCAAACTGTCTCTATCAGTCACAGATATACATGACTGTAGTAAAACCTACCGTGTAATGCACCCCCTTCGGAATTTTTTTGTTACGACATAGGTCAAGAGTTAGGAGTCATGTCCCATGTCCCACTACGGTTTCTGCTGGCCATTCTATACCAATACAACTAATTTCTTTTCCACCCACATTTTAAGCAACGTTCTATTAGCTGTTCTGTTAGACAGTAATCTTATTTCTTTTTAATGGATGTCTGAATTGCTATTTATTTCGAAACAACCGTTCCATAAAGGTATTATTTAGCAAGCGGGTTCGGCCGCTCGTGACGATATGAATGGGGACGGTAAAAAGGCAGGAAGTGTGAAGTGCAAGGGCGCATCGGTGTGGCTACGTCAATAGTGTCCCCTGCCCGATGTGTTTAAACGGTCGGATCATTTGGATTATGTCCATAAATTATTTCAATACTTTATGGCTTCCGATTTAATAATAACTTTTATTAGTTTAAAAAATATTTTGATCTCATCTTCATTTTTGTGTTGGATATAGGTAGTTAATTTTTTTCGTTACTTTGATAATTTTTGTGTTAAGGTTAAAAAACGTGTCGTGAGGCCCATGGCGCATTATGTTTTTGACAAAATATGCTGGAATTCTTATAAAAAACAATGTCTTTCCGCAAGACCTCAATTGCAGCGAACAGGGGCGATACGAATCGCAAATAATCGCGAATAGCCGGACGTGCACGACGGATGGACAAAACTATCTAAAAGTTATGCAACCGTAGCTCGCTGCGGTTCTAAAATCTAAAATAAAAGACAATTTAAAGTTTGCATTTATTGCAGCCTTTGTTGCTTTTTTACATTTTGTTTGAACTCTATTAACTTTGAGCCGAATCCAATAAATCGAATTTCATATAATTTGAATTTAGACAATTTACAAGACTAGAGGCCGCCCTGTGGTCGAAATTAAACAATAAATGAAATCCATAGTGTAGATGAGCTATAAAAGAGTTTTAATCTATTTTCAATTTTTTTATAAAATTTAATGGCCTGAAATCACAGACTTCAGGCCATTAAATTTTATAAAAAAAAATTAACTTCAACCGTAGACAAAAGACTATTTCATGTATGATTATCGTGTCATATCAAAATATTGTAGTGTGCGTAGCGTTTAATTTATTATAAATATGCTAAATTAAATCATATTTTTAAATAATATTGGTATTCCACGCTCCTCCGCTAGCAAATACAACTGGGAGAAATTTTATGCTTTTATATCTACGTGTCTTTCTTAAATAGGGGTACAAAACTTTTCCAATCGCGTACAAATATTTTTGTAATACGATTACTCTTGATTACGCGACAAATTAGTCAGTTTGTGACTAACTTCGCACAAAAAGTGCAAAAACTTTCACTCTCTGACACTACTTTTTTCCGGTTCTTTTAATTTAGGTACGGTTGAATTCGAAGAATGCTTAGTCATTTCGATAAGGCTGTTTTATAATGTTTAATTAAAGATTTACTCTACTTTTCTATTTCAGGGCGACAATGACAGAAGTATAACGTTCACGAGCACCGAAGAGCCTAAGACGAAAACAAAACAATGGCCGAATATTCGTCTCGTAGATGGGCCGTCAATATTGTCGGGAAGAGTCCAGCTTTTACACAAGGGACATTGGCGATCCGTTTGCACCAACTCCAGAAAGTATGTACTACTTAATAACTTGTACTCACAATGTTTTGTAATTTTTTTTTAAATATTCTAAAGTGGCTTCTTAACACGTATTCTATTTTTTGTTTCAGTTGGACTATCAACGACATGGAAACAGCGTGTAGACAATTAGGCTTCATGGGCGGAAAGTTTTACAACTGGATGGATCGACAGCCCGGTCGACGAGCACGGCTCTTATTTGAGGAACCCAAGTGTAAAGGCACAGAATACGACCTCTTTCAGTGTGACTGGAATTCGAGACAACTCGGCTCAGGTGTATGCGACTATCATCCGGATTTAGGTATCGAATGTCAACCGCACCACGATAACAATGAACTTAGAGACTCCGGCACGCACTGGAGGGGCATCAGATTCGAAAACGCCGTCTACGAACGAATACTCACTGCTTCTAATACTCTCTACGTACCTACGTCTATGTCCAGCTTGGTCCATGTAAATATTAAAAATGCGGGGCTAGGAAGAGATAACAATGCCACGAGCGCATTAGACGTTATAGGAGTACCTCCTAGAATGCACAACATAGAAGTGTCGAATTCAGCATTCAATGCAATTAATGTTACGTCACCGAATGCGCCTATAGTTATTAACAATTGCACGATTAACAACAATAGAGGATATGGCGTTTATGTAAATTCAACGTATGGCATGACAAAGATTGAGAATTGCTTGATTCATGACAACGGCGCGGACGGGGTCAAATACGTGGTGCACGAAATGAATATAGATGAGCGCTTCGATCGCAGTGAAATATTTGATTTGTGCACTTTAGCATCTACACCTAGTCAGACATTCCCTATACAAATGTCGATTGAACAATCGCGATATTCGAATATGGCGCGAAATTGCAATCAAAAGTTTTACACACGCCCGGATCATGTTCTTACTCTGAGTTTTATAAAGATTATGACAAATAATAACGACACGGGAGAGATTTTCATATACGATGGCTTGTCTACTGAAGATAAACTTTTGATGTCTTTTAGTATAAGAAACAACACCCGACCACAAAGTGTTACCTCTTCTAGAAACAGAATGCATGTTAGATTTCATGCTAATACGAGAACCGATATAATTGGATTTCTAAGATTGACTTCTGGGCCAAGTAAAACATATGATTTGAATGTGACCGATACTATAATATCTGATAATAACGGTAGAGGTGTAGCTATAGAAAACTTGAGATCACAAGTTCATATTCACCGAACCTCAATATCTAATAACAATCACGTAGCTGGTCTGCATGTTGTCAGTGGTGCTGGAGATATCAATATCACGGAGAGCAGAATTTCGTTTAATCAAGGAGATGGGGTTAATATTACAGTTACTGGAGGTAACAGAAATATTTCAAGAAGCACTTTGAGCTCAAACCAAGGATACGGTATCGCTATATGGTTAAACACTACAGAGGAAACAGAATATATTCCCGTCAATCAAACGACAGCTGTAGAATATTCGGAAATATTCAAGAATATTGATGTTGGCATTCTTCATGGAAACTATTGTGGCGATAGCTGGGTGAATATAACCGGTAACTGGTTCAACTCCAGCATGGAGAGCACGATAGAAATATCCACTTGTTGGCGACACAATATTCCGGTTAAAGTTGTTAATTTACAAGTTGGGCATAATAGATTTTATCAAAATCGTCGGGTTCCATTAAAAATTCAACCTGCTTTAAATGTTATTGGACGAATCGAGTATAATTATTTTGAACATGGTGATTATGGAGCTATAGCAATCTTGAACAGGGTAGACGGTAAATATTTTGAAGAATTTGAGATACTACCGGCAATATTTTCCATACAACATAATTACTTTTATGGCAACAGAGGACCATTTGTGGTCAATCTCGGTTTGTCACCATATAGCGATATACAATATATTTTATTTTCAAGAAATTTTTTAAGAGACAATAAAATTAGAGAACCATTCGAGCCTTTAGAAGGATTGTCTTCTAGACTGACTCCGAGAAGTCGAGTTGCTGCTACTATAGTGCTTGCTTCCAGTAACATTGATGTTTTTAGAAATATAATAAATAATCCCGAAGCCCAATATGAAATTGGATCCCACGTCGAAGACCAAAGCAAAACACTTAATTGCACGTATAACTGGCTAGGATTCGGTGAAGAAGAAAAAGTTTACAAACGTCTGTTCCACAGAAAAGATAGATATAATTTGGCCAAAATTGTGTACATGCCATATTTATTACATAGTAGTAATCCTGGAGCAACGCAAGTTAATTATAATTCTCTTTATGTTCCTCAATTTAATGTTCCTGGAACGTTTACTGTTGGAGGTGAAGTAGAAGGAGTAGAAATGTTGAGGTCTGGCGAATACGACGTTGATAAAGACATCAATATAAGACCTGGAGGTAAACTTATTTTACAATCCGGAGTTATTTTAAAATTTCCACCTGCTATCGGTATGATGGTAGCTGGTAAATTAGAAGCGCGAGGTAAACGCCCTAACGATATCATGTTTACACTGAAAGATGAAATCGTAATGTCCAATGACAGTATTTATGAGACTGATATAGAAATAGAACCCACTACTCCTGGTTACATAGAGCCTATTGTGCCAATTCGCTTACTGGGTGGTAGAACACCACACGAAGGTAGATTACAAGTAAGAATAGACGGTCAATGGGGAACTATCTGTAATTATCGATGGAATATCATAAATGCTGCATTAGTTTGTAATCAACTGGGACTAGCTCTCAATCCAGATGATTGGTTTTTGGAACCAAACGAGATTCCTAGTGCTGGAAAGACTGAGGACGTTTTACTTTCAAATGTTGAATGTACCGAGTTTGACAATGACATAACCAAATGTAAAGCGGAAACAGTAGATAACTTTGAAAACTCGTGTACACATGATAATGATGTAGGTATAAGGTGCTATGATACTAGTTGGGCTGGTGTGAGATTCAGTGTAATAGCAGAAAGGACTGATTTACAATACCTGAGTATTGACAAAGCTGGATTACTAGATTATTCGTCTAATTTATTTAAACCTGCACTTCAAATAGATTTCGCCAGACATAGTCTCGAAAGTGTTCGAATAACGAATAATTATCACGATGGTTTGGGAATTCTTTATTCCGATTTGTACGGAGCCGATGCAATAAATACTGTGAGAAATTCCGAATTTAGTAACAATAAGGGAAGTGGCATTAGTTTCAAGCAATTGGGCCTAAAAGTGTATAGTTCTATAATAGAGAACAATTATGCTGGAATCTCTCATAATCCACATATAACTGGTCTGCAGCAGCGAGAAATCGCGGGTTGGTTTAATTTGGATCCTGGCTTTAATATGGATGAATCAAATTACCATCCCATTATGATACCAGAATATGAAACTGATATTTCTTTAGTCAATGGAGAAACGCGACATATCGTGTTTACGAAGCAGTTGGGAGGAAATATAAGAAAAACTTACAATATTAAATGTAATCCAGGATATGTCTTAGGGCTGCAACTTTTAAATCCGATACATAACTTTTCTACAGAAAGTATTTGTATTTACGATTCTCAAAATATAAACGTTGGAAGCACTGTTTGGTGTCTCGACCGAGATCTGTCAACTTTTCCAACTACAAGTAATACTTTTGGCATAGTGTTGAAATATGAAAGTGGTGGAAATGCTTTGGGGGGAGTTGTATTAGTTTTAAGTACAATAATAGCACCTGTGCAAAATATACGAAACAGAATAATTAAAGGACCCATACCCACACTTCAAGTAGTTAACTCTAAAATAAAAGGTAATACAAAAGGAATAAAAGCCCTGTACTACAATCGATATTTAAATGAGCTTGGTGACCACTTTTTGCGAAAGGCAAATGAAACTATTAAAATTATAAATTGCGAAATTGCATACAATGTTGAAGAAGCTGTATATGTGAACACTCCGTTTTGGGATATTCATGAAAGTAACATTACAGAAATTACTATTATGATAAACAGCAGTTTGATAACGGACAATGGTGCCGGAATTTATCACTTTGCTAGGGATTTGAGAAGTTCTAACAATCTCTATCATTATGTTCTTCAAGATAATACGATCGAGCGAAATAAACGTGGGGGCTTCGATGTGAACTTACCGTACGTTTGGCAATATAACGAAAACTTTACACATTCTGTATTTATGCAAAATAACACTTTGCGTAATAATAAAAATTTCGGGTTCGTAATCGATGGACATTTTGCTGAAGTAAACATGACAAAGAATATATTTACTGAGAATAATTGCAAAACTGGCTTGATATCTCTACGAGGTATGGAAAAGAAAATGAAAATTGACGGAAACCTAATAGAAAGGAATAACGGACAGTTCATGGTACAGTTCTACATGGACAGTCAAAGCGAAATTATGGGTTTCGTATATGCTGTATTTGTTCTTAATCAAGTGCGAAACAATAAATACATTAATCAAATTAGTCGGGGTGCCCTAATTAAAAGTTTAGATCCTACTTATGTTATCGGATTTAAAGGAATACAAAAGGTTAAAGTAAGCCGGAATTTGTTTGGTAATAACGCAATCCAATATACGTTGTTAGCTGGAATAAAAACTGCTAAAATTAATAATCTGTTAGATGTTACGGAAAATTGGTGGGGAAGTTCCGACGAAAAAGAAATCAGAAAACAAATATTTGACTTTGATGATTGGAATAATCATGCAGTTGCTACATATTTGCCTTATTTACTGGAGGAAAGTTTCGATTCAAGCGTTTCTGTTACCTTTACATCTGGGAAAGCAGTTGACACAAATGAACTTGGTGGTCGGCTAACTACTGATATTACACTAGACGCTCGAGTAGAACCTTACGTCATAAAGTCAGACATCACAGTAATGCCAGACGCAACACTTACAATCAATCCTGGCGTGATATTAGAATTTGCTCCAAATGTTGGAATCCTAGTTTTGGGCACGCTTAACGCAATAGGTCATAGTCAGATGCCCATATTTATGAAACCACTGATTACGAGCACTAATTTGGAAAGTAATAGATTAGAAAGAAGGCATATAAATCAATACTCGCCAAGTCATCGTGTAATCAGGCGACAAATTGAAACATTATCTGCCCAAGAATCAATAAGATTATGCACTGGTAGGAACTGTACTGATTATAGTAACAGAATAAACGAAGGCTTTTTAGAATATTATAACAGAACCACTTTGCAATGGGTACCTATGTGTGATAATAGATTTACGGAGAGAAATGCGCAAGTCGTGTGCAGAGAACTCGGTTTTGACCCGATAAATGTATTTTTTGCACACGATCGTCGCGTGGAATATCACAGCAATTCTCTGTCACGCATCTGGTCTTGGCCGGAACCATTACAATGCGTTGGCACAGAAAATAGATATGAAGACTGCCCGATAAGACTGAACGGTCAATTATATGGCCATCGCCACGAATGTAAATGGGATTCTGAATTTGTATTTATACATTGTGGCACAAGAAATTTAGACGATAATTTAGAATATTGGGGAGGCATCAGATTTGCATATCCAGAGTTTGAATATGCACTCTACGAGCACAGGATCCATGACCATACGACTCACGAAACTCTAAAGAAAGTAGAAAGCACGTTGCAGCACATTCACATTATGGGTGCTGGTATTCTGCACAGCGAAAAATCTCCGGCGATACAGAGCATAGTTAAAAACCCGTCCATCCAAAATGTTAACATTAGCCACTGCGCATTCCACGGTATAAATTTAATCTCGCCAACTGACACCATGAATATGATGTTTAACTCTGTCAAAAATGTCCTCGGAGAAGGAGTAAGTGCGATATCTTTGAGTGGTGAAGGAAGAGAATCGGAGGAATCAAGTTTCACGCCTTTAAAAGATTTGAACCTGCCTTACCACATGTTTTCTCTCATAGACATCTGTGATAGCACCAAAGTGATAACTGTGGAAGAACGCGTTATCCTTTACTACAAATATGATAACAATCCCGTTAATTGCGTCAAAATCTTTAAAAGCATGTTTAGAGTGAAGCCCTTCGGCTTTAGACTTCTTCAGTTCAATTTGTTCAATCATACAATTAACTACGGTAAACGAGACTCGATTAGTCTTTACGATGGGGATATTTACAATATTACAGCACCAATGATTGGTTATTTGGAAAATGGCTCTCCGGATGAGAAGAAACTCTTCAAAACTGAAGGTGCTAGTTTGAGTGTAAAGCTTTTTGCAAATGGAGCGTCTTCTTTACATGGATTTGTTGCTGAAATCGTCACCTTACCTATATCGTCAATTGGATTAAGTAAGTTATTTATTTCAATATCTACAAGTACTTTAATACAATCCTATTCAAAAGTTACTGCTTTGAAATTTTCTTTGCTTCGTTTTCTTATAGTATTTTCCTTAGTCTAATTTTAGGTCACATAAGATCTAGTATCAGCACTGATAGTTAATATAATTCCCCTATTCAATATTCAAGGTCGTGACGTACAACACAACATATCAAACAGCGAGTTCATCAACAATCGTGACGGAGCTATAGTGTACCAATCAGTGGGGGAAGTTAACCCTCTGGTTGCCATCACCAGGAACGAAGTCAGTAACAACTGTCTGAAGCTGTATGGCAATTTTACCACCTGCCAGGCCTCTGTAAGGGTTGATGTGCAGAATACGCAGACCTTGGTGTTCAGGGTTAGTATCGCTTTTTTTTCAATATTTAAATTAGAAACCAATAAAACTTCGGATTTTATTTCTGCCCATTCTTGAAATAAAAGCACGTGTATTTTTAACACAAACAAGGACAATTTTTCTACTCCAATTTTTGGTTAAATCATAGTGCAGTTTTGAGTGGAACAGTAACTACAACTAAACTTTTATATAAATTCAACAATAATAATACCTAAATTTAAATGTATACTCAAAAGATTATTAAAATACAACTGCATTATTGATTTACTTGTTTTCGTTTCCAGAATAATCTTGTTCGCAACAATGTTGGCGGACTGCTGTTGAGAGCAGACTCGAGAAGTACAGCTACTTCGCTCCGTGGTTGGATACACAATAATTTGTTCTACGACAACCACGACCAGCCGTGTCTGAAAGTTGAGGGTAGGTTAAAAAATATAACGTTTATATATTATTTACTAGATGGCGTTATGAATATGGCTAAAGTTTATCTTGCCCTGAAACTTCCGGTATATTGGGACGGTTTGACTTTTTGGAAAACTGCCCGCATATCAATATTCATCAAACTTCTTTAAATCATTTTGTACATTAAGAAGCAATCAACTTTTGCATATATCTACGAATTCAATTAACTTTAGTTCTTTTGTCTTAGGTCGTCAGTCATCACCGTACCAAGAAGTTACAATATACAGGAACTACTTTACGCGGAACAGAGTCCAATATAAGGACGTAATAGTCCTGCGACAGGTCGTATCCAACTTTACACACAACTACGTCCACGACAACACCGGACAGAGGATATTGGAGGTGTCCGGCTTCGATAAAGTCCGCCTGCCTATTTACCAGACTACTTCGCATAATGGATTCTACAAGTAAATATTTTTTAAAACTCTATTTTAAAATACATCACAATTTGTACATAGTAAAAAAATAAATAAAAGGGATAGATGAAATTGAAAAGGACAGGGGAAAGCTAAAACATTGGATAGAAAAGAAACCTTAAATCATGAGACTTTCGATTCAACAAGTCATGTGTTAAAACAATTATCCTTGTAATGTAACCAAGTAATTTAAAAATATTAAACATTCTTTTCACGTCTAGCATGCCGGTCTTAATAATTTAACCTGTATTCTTAAAGAAGTTAAAAACCAGATTCAGAACACAACCTACAGACTTTGGAATGATTCGCTCGTCATACAGCTTCTATAATATCATGTAGCTAAATCTACCCACGATTCTGTAGTTCCTAGACTACATATTAAAAAAAAACGCCTTCAATTTAACGTTTTTTCTTATTATTTTCAGAAATTACGCTATCTGTCGCGAAGGACGCGCCACGGTAGCCGCAGGCACGGCGGGTCAGCACTACGTTGATAATGTTTTCTTTAACCCCGACAACGATTATGAAATGATCACCGTTAACAGATCGATGTAAGTGATAAATAGTACAGTTAGTTCAACTGAGTTGTGCGCGCGGCCGTATATATGGGTAAGCCTTGTTTACCTGGACAGCCACCTGGCTGACACGTCACTGCCATACGAATGTTGTGTACTCAGTACTTGCAATGGCACGCACACACAGAGCCGCACGCACCAAGTTGAACTATGTGTACGTTCTTAAAATAGTAATTCTTAAAATAAAGTAATGATAAATGCTGCATCAGCGGGACCTTAATCTCGGAATAAGGATTAAGAATTTAAAAACCTTAAAGTACCTCAATTTAACAGGCAAGTATAGAAAAGAAAAAACTTTGAATAAGCAATAGAGATTTAAAATTCTATTGTGATTTGTGACCTCATGCCTGGACTAAGAGTCGAATTTGATATGCGACTTTCGACCCTCATATAAAAATGTAAAAATGAAATTGGTAGTAAAAGTAATTTGTTTCCAAAAATGTGAAGATTTTAAGGAAACGAAAAATGTTATAAATGTAAAAGATCTAAGAGAATAGTTTTAGAGATCGAGATTGACCTAACTCCTACTTTTCAGATTTAAAAACATATCGAATGCTTGGATTTTTAATTTATTTGCGTATCTTGAAAAGTTCACGTTTATACTTTTCAACAAATATGGCAAATATGGTAATCCCATATTTTACAAATTACTTTTACAAATTAATTTATTTGTACAAATTGAATATCAATTCGGACCATTACAAGAGTCGCTCCTAATTGATTACGTGTCTCACGAAGATTCTGTGTCCCGTTATCTTTATTTACATGCTTTATAATTTTAAAGGTTACTGGAACTATAATAACAAATATTTGATTTGCATGTTTCTGTTGCATGGCTGCCCGGACAATAGCTTTGTTGATTTTAACCCCAATGCTATGAGGTAAGTTGCTTTATTTAATTAGATGTTATATTATACAGGTTATATAATTAGAAAGGTCTAAAAAGGTCCTAATTTCAATTTTAAAAAGGAATTGCTCTGCAATTTGTTTTAGTATATTTTGATAGAAAAAATTAGAAAAAAGTTTTGGTAAAATAGTTTAAATTGAATGTAAAATTACTGTTTTGCAAGAAAAATGACAAAATTTAGCCTCTAGCAATATTGTTGAGTGGCCTTTTTGGACCCGCAGATATGAACTAAAGGAGGATATAATATCATGATTTATGAACAGTCGTAAATTAAGTAATAATATATACTACATACAATAAAATTGTAAGTGATCGCTGTCTGTACATGGTTAAAATATTTAAAATTTCATGATTGGGACTTTTATATTATATTCAACGGATCCGAAAATAACAATGTTTTTCCATTCCTTTTCGTCTGTATGTCTGTATGTTTGTTAGGACACATCACACAGCTGGTTTTAAATAAACGCTGCATGACTATTGTTATGATTGCATGATGATTGAGGGAGGACTGATGTGTTGGGTGCTAGTGTTATATTAAGAAACATTATTAACGAAATTAACATTGCTAGTGCGCAAGTTTGAGAAATTACTTAACTTGAATATGAATAAGACCCTCCCGACTACGCCACTTTTATTTTTAACTAATTGTTGTACCCGCAACTTCGTAGTGCAAAAATTTGTATATCACGCGGGAACCGTATATTTTCCCGGGATTAAAAATAACCTATATGTTGCCAAGACATAAAAGCTATTATACAAAAAAAGATTTATTCAAATCCGTCCAGTAGTTGCCGAGATTAGCGTGTACAAACAGATAAACAGACAAACAGTCAACTTTTTTTGTCAATATGTGTTGTATTACGGTTCGTTAGCACCTCCACATTTATAAATGTGTAAAAATATGAAATGTACAGACACTCCAATTTTACTGTTTTATTATACAGGGTGGGCCATAAATTTTTGCATATTTGAAACATGAATAAAATTAAAATTACTAATTTTATTTTATTGATGATTTATTTAACGTAATAAACATTTAAAGCAAATTATTTTTTAAAAATGACATCATCGAGATGTGCCCCGTCTCGTCGCTGGCACTCCTGCAATCGACTACGTAAACTTT
>JAOTAV010000030.1:138447-165513 GCA_026546445.1 Cyclargus thomasi | reverse complement strand
TTTCAATGTTCCTGGGTCTTGGATGTGTATTAAATATGTGTTTCATATAATAAAAATCTTAAATATGTGTATAGTATAAATTTATTAAATATATTTCCGTTGTCTGGTATCCGTAACACAAGACCCTCGGGTACTTACCACGGGACCAGAGAGACGTGGTGTGAATAATGCGTCCGACCGACATAAGCTATACCGAAATCTTTGTTGTCGTTTATAAATTATTTTATTTACAATGTTTTACAAAATGATCATCAAAATTCATAATAGTTGATAAAATAATCTCTGATGACAAATAAATTGTTTTGTAATACACCCATACTTCTATACTAATATTATTGTGTCTGTCTGTCTGTCCCCTCTTCACGCTGATCCGATTTTGCTGAATTTAGTGTGGATAATTTAAAATCATCTAATATTACATACCTTTCTTTTCCGGCCTACAAGTTCGTCTTATAGGCAGAGAGTCTGAGGAGCGAGAGTCGTTGGTACTATCTCTTTCCGCCGATGATGAAATCTCTTCTGAAGAGGACTCCATTCTGTGAAGCAAGATTATACATTATAATGTTACATCATTTATTGTAATTACACATTATTGATTGACCCTAGTTATACAACCAGAAATTAACCCACCCAGTTTAAGATTAAAAATTTTATGGGTTTTTTTGTAATTTTAAATAAAGTTTGTTTAAAATATTATAATATACAAAATATTATATGCATACAAATAATATTTTGATGTAAATAATTCCTAATAGGGTATTCGAAGGAATAAAAGAAGGTAAATTTATTCCTTAATACCTCTTCTAAGTGATTATTTTATTTCCGCAAAATAACCTCACTAAACAGTTATGAAAACAACTTTAAAATGTATGTAATTTTGAATGCCCGCGAAAACGCCGAACGCCATGATGCGATGTCTGTGACGTTACTAATCTCAAACAACAACTTTTATTTTTCCTTTCTTTTCATTATATTTATTAATTTCAAAAAAGATTTTAAAAATGAAATCTGATTTTTTTAAACTCTTAGTGAATTTAATGAGTGTACCATTTTAACTATCCTATATTTAGTAGCTTTTTCGCCTTCGAAGTTCGAAGTTTCTGATAGCCTATCCACAACTTTTTAGAAAGATTCTCCATACAACATCTGTAAAAAAAAGTTGTAGTGGACTTTCCGACACTTATCAGCAAGCGGTAAAACAGGCCATTGTTCTCATATATTTTTAATATACTATATAATTCTTGTGTGCCTGTGTTTGACATTGAACTCCTCGAAAACGGGTCATACCTACCATTAAATTCAGGGGAATTTGAGAGGGGATTTTAGATTCACAAACCAAGACCGGCATGACAATGTGTCGGGTCCACTGTTTATTATATTACGAGATGAACTATTGAAGACTAGGTAATTTAGAAGCTATAAAGCGTAAAAATGCGATGACTTGCAAATTCTGAGGCTGAGCTTGTTAATTCGTTGGCGATGTATAAATCAGACGGATAAATAATATTTACTGTAGGTTGTTGTTGACCTGAGGCTTTCTTTAAAATTTTTTGTAGGCGCTGTAAAGAAGATCAATTAGTTTATTAGAGACTATAATAATATAATGTCCCTAATTCTCAGTTATTGAATTAGAAGTTTGAGTACGTGGCGAGAAAAAAATATGTTGCCGGTTATATTATGTCTCATTTAACAATAATAGTATAGACATTTTTCACCGCCTAAGGTGTATGTTTTGACCGGTTTTGGATTTAGTGACGTCACAGACTCTCAGCATGAGCAATTTTTAAATGAAATACTAAATTAATATTATATTTATACTAACGAAAATCAATACATTGTCATAACTATAAACTCTTATTTTTTTATTCATAATAAGGGCAACTAGCCTTTAATTATGATATCAAACAAAACCTTAATAACTCCTTTTTGTAAATGGATTTATTTTTTGTTCTGAGAAAATTGTTAGATTGGTGTGATACTTACAGAGTCGATTAAAGATTTATTTATGAAAGTTCTATATCATTAACTCAGTTTCAGCACAAGTGTGGATTGGTATGACATCATTAGTTTTCAGATACAGTAAGTAAACAATAAAACGAACATGAATGTAAACTATCGAAAAATTTAAAACAATACCCTGTGTCTTTAAAATCTTCATCTGTTTCGTCGTCGTCTTCCGATGGGACTTCCAGCGAGTTGAGTTTTCTTGGCTTTCTTTTTGTCTTCTTTTTAATTTTCTTTGGCTCCACCGGAATACCCTATACAGACATTATTTTTTGTAGAACTACAACAAAAGTAATTTCACTTGGTATACTATAAGTCAGCTATACTCTAACTGTTATTGTCACGGAACCCTAGGGTTCACACAGTTTCATACCTCCCACTAGTTAGATTTTTTAAAGGTAGTAAATAATAATTAGTAACTGTTATATTGTACTTTTATTATGCTGATTATTAAAAATACACTTATAAAAACAATTGTTTTTTTAATCATGGGATCAATTTTGGGGTTCCATCAAGTATTTTGCTTTCTTAAGGGGTTCTGGCATTTAAAAAGTTTGAGAGCCACTGCTTTAAGTGATGTTAAACTTAAAATAGATTTTATCTACTGAAAAAAGGGAGCTTTTTATGGGTTTAAATTTACACCATCTACGGATCTCAATATCCTCGTTACGCATCGCATCCTCGTTAATTTGAAAAGCGTACCTGTTCAAGAGCTTCTCGCTCAGCCTTCATTTTCTCTTCTTCAGCGGCCTCTATTATAGTTGATATGTCTTTTCCTCTACCCTGGTTGCCTGCACTTGTAGTAGGTTCCACATACTCTTCCTGTGTAAGACAGAAAAGAAACAATTTTTAATAAATCATGGAAACAGAACGCATGAAACGGCGTTAGGGGAAATCCTTGCGACGTATTTTTGTGTTTTCTAACATGTTTGCAAAACACGTTAGAGGCGTGGCCTGCATGTTTTGTTAGGGAAAACACAGAAACTTGACGAGATAAATGCATAACATTCCCCATATTCACCAGCGAGTCGTGGAAACGTCACATTTTGTGTTGGCGTTCATTTATTACAATGTTTTTTGTTTTTTTATTGTGTATTCTTAATTCATACTAATACTATAAAAGGAAACGTGTGTTTGTTCGTTCTCGCTTTACACCCGAAAGAAGCACCAATCGACTTCATTTTTGGTTTGGATTTGGTTAAAAGGGACTAACAAAGCCTACTTTTGGCATTGAAAAAACATCACGTTACCAAGAGAGAAGCCACGGGAAAAGCAAGTAGAGGAAGTGGAAAAACTTTTAGTCAGCTAGTTATATACAACAATTGAAGACATAAGTGGAAGAAGCGGACAACTAACATTTTGAACCTTCGAGCGTATACTAATTTTTTTCAATAAAATTTAGACAAATCTCGTAGCTTATCTATTTTATTATCTAGCCAGTGTATCAAGCTACACATCAAACCCACATTATTTTGCAAACGATTTCTAAATTGCAAACGAATTCCAACAGCGTCCATTAATGCAAAAATCCGGGAGTTTTTAAAAATGTTAGTTACCCGCTTTGTCCACTTATATCTTCAATTCTTACCTTAATAGCGGAGCTAATGAGTCTGTCGTACTCCTGCGAGCGATACGACACGGGTAACTGGCGACGCGCACGCAGCCTGTACACGCCGCCCGATGACGACGACCACGAACTACTGTCTGAACCTGAGATAAAAAAAACTTAATTAAGAGTTTGTTTGAAAAAGCGAACCGTAAATTTTTTAATGACCAATACATTGAAGAACAAAACATTGTGTAGCATGTATATTGTGTCAATTTGTATATTCTTAGGAAAAAAAAATGTTTTTATCGTTTTCCCACTTCCCTCAGCTTGTGCAGCTTAATTTAAATATGCAAAATTTAATCTTGCATATTTAAATTAAAAACACTTCTTTCCCTACAACACGCACACTACAATATTTTGACATGCCATATACTCTTTTGTTTATTTTGGTTGAAGTCTGGTTTATTTTATAAAATTGCCTGGTAATGAGACATTTATGCTAAATTGAAGTCTATGTTTGAATTGAGAATAGATTATATTATTATAGCGATGGATTTAAAATGTATGGTCACATTTTGACTACAGGGCTCTAGTACTAATACCTATAGTAATAATAAATGCAAAAGTGGGTCTGTCTGTTACCCAAATCGCTGAACAGATTTTGTTGAAATTTGGTTCGCAGATACTTTCCCCTGTCCCGGAGAGTCCCGGAAGGACATAGGATTCTTTTTGTCCCGAAAAAATGTATGGTTTCCGCACGATAAACGAATTTCGGCGCAATAGAGTCGCGGGAATTATTTAGTATTTAATACATACCTGACTCATCATCTGATTTCTTGTCTTCAGTCTTTTCAGTTTTCGGTTTCTCTCCGTTTTCCTCCTCTTTCGGCGGTTCCTCCAATTTCCTCCGTTCCCTCTCTTCTTCAACACTCACTAGGAGCTTGTCATACTTCACCAACTCGTCTTCCAGTGCCGTTATTAACATGTTCTGCCATAAAAAGATTATAAAAAAAATATATTGCTTATATAAATCATTATAATGTTTTTATTTTTATACGAAAATATTCCTTTTTTAGTAACAAACTGATGTATTATATCTAAAACTGTCCAATATGGGCCTTTTTTTAAGAACTTTAAATTTCGAATATGAGTACTATATCGATTTTGATTCAGTTTCTATCGTGATTAATTTTTTAAATTTCAATTTAATAAATGATTTTTTAGCAATATTCCGCGAAATAAACCTATAAGTATAAGTAAATGCCTATAAAAACCTATAAGTAAATGAATGGGTGTATGCATAGGCATGCGTTACAGCACCTCCCTCCTTTCCCACACTGCCTGTACGTACACTCCCATGCAAGAACTTGCAAATACCACACAATCAATAATGTTAGCAAACTCAAGCAAGGCCCCTCACTACCATGCGGGTTGAAAACCTGAGGTTTTCAACTTTACTAAATTTAAAGCTGTGGATTTCCGCAAAATAACGCCTGATTTTATTAACGACAAATTTTATGTTTAGACGTAAAATTAGTCGAGCCTAATAATAGTAACTTAGGGCACCGGACTGTCGTTGTCGTTGGATTTTGCCGGGTTTAAGGGTGCACTACACTCACGTGGCTGCACGGCGGGCAGTACCAGTCGCCCTCCGGTATGAGTAGCAGCACGGGCTTAAGGCAGGAGGCGTGGTAGCCGGCGTCGCAACTGTCGCACAGCAGCACCCACTCGGGCTGGGAACCGCTGCCGCAACGAACACACGCGCCGTCCTCCTCCGCTGATAAAAACAACATACAATGAGACTAAAATAAAAATAAATAAATAATATTATAAAGAGGTCCAAATGATTTAACACAGAACTAACATTTGTGTACGCAGCTCTATGTGATTATGCGCTTGTGAATACATAACTTTCATTCAAGTGGCAATGACGCTGTAGGTGTGCTCTGAGTAAACCATGCTTATACTTATGTGTATGTTTGTGGCAGGAACATAATTGAAAATACCTCCTCATGTGCTTTATTGAATATTCAAAGGCCTTTGACTTGAAAGATGGGAATGTCTCTGAAATATATTATTCAATTTGGGAGTATCTCAACATCTTGTGACTTTCATTGCGAATCTGTATCAGGATGGCAAATTCATGTTGAAAATAAATATCTGGTTCGTTTCGGCCCAAAATGGAGTGAGACAAGGATGCATTTTGTCACTCATTCTTTTCAACATATACGGTGAGTATATCATGAGAAAGGCTTTATCAGAATGGGATGGAGGCATCTCTACCTAAGGCGTAAAAATAAGCAACCTGAGATATGCAGACACTCTCTTTGCATCCACAGAAGCGGAACTGGCTGAAATCTTAAAAAAAGTAGAATATGAGAGTAACCTAGTTTAGACTGTCCATCAACCAAGCCAAAATCAATGTGGTGATGCTTTTTGACAGATCTGGGCAACTTGCAGGTTTAGAGTTTGTGAATCAATTTCTTTACCTTGGATCATTGCTCTTAAACAGATCAAAAGAAAATGGCCAAATCAGCTATGAGCCGATTAACACGCAAATGGCAAAACTGTAGAATATCTACAAATACGAAGAAAATACTTGTCCAAACGCAAAAAGATAGACACCTTCAAGATGTGGTGCTGGAGAAGAATGCTTCGTGTACCATACGCAGCCAAGAGGACCAAGAAATCTATTCTCGACCAGCTCAATGTCAAAGTGAGACTATCGACAATATGCTACAAGAGAATTCTACCTTACTTTAGTTACATCGCTCGCCGACAACCTTGGAAAATTAATAGTGACTGGTATAGTTGAAGGCAGGCGACCCAGGGATCGATCTCCTACCCGATGGTGTGACAGAGTCACGGCAGTCGCTGGTCTTAAAATAACAACAGGCCTTAGAGAAGCAGAAGACAAAATGGAAGAAAGTGACAACTGAAGTAGAGTCTAACTCTCTCAGGTGCGACCTTCAGTCATGAAGAAACCGATCAAGAAGATCTTTGAGGCGGATAATCTCCGTAGCTACCTAACCAAACACAGAAATTCTTGCACTATTTAGAAAGCTAGTTATTCTAAGATTGCAAGCATTTTTTTGTTTTGAAATAAAAAAAGTTGGTAGATGCCTAACGAGGTATGTTCGGGACAGCTAGTAAATGAGTAACTGAGAAAAAAAAATGGTTTCGGTATTAAAATAGAAATAGACGACAACATTACACCATAAACAAAGTTTATAAATCGAATGTTTCATTATGAACACAAGCATATGCAATTGGAATATTAATCTCGATTCTCGACACGATAATTCTCACAAGTTCAAGTTCAAGTGGTCAGTTGGGAAGAGTGATTTGATATATACTATAACGCCAAAGTGCTGCATACAAAGTTCACACTACATTATGTTAAGAGAAAGGAATGGGACTAAAACTTTTATACAATATCTTACTCAAATTGCAACAGAAATCAAAGATTTTATTGCCATTCTAAATATGTTTATGCAATATCATAATATTTCGCACTAAATGAATTTAGTTTTACACGCATATTCGCTATTTCTGTCGTTAGCACAACAGCTTAACAAGAGGCTGCTTGACAGCAAGATTATGTAAATTTTCTAAGAACGAAAATTCTATCTGCCTAAATTTACCTTCTTGCAATGTCCGCACACGTTTCATGGGCTCCGCTGGTTCACCACTCTCTAGATCTGATTCTGGTGAAAATTCATGATCCGACTTAGTGGTGTTGATGACTGTAAAAACAAAAACAATGTCAGTAATTTTTAAGATTTTGTTTCTAGCTGCACTCTCTACTGTCCACAGCGACGCATTTTTCCTTAAGCTATAGGCACTGCGGCAATTGGGTAGTGGGTAGGTATTGAAAGGACAAAGTCTGTCAGGTCCGCTTTTATAAGGTACTGATCCAAATATTTTTATTTTCATCTATGCCAGCAATGTTCCGAATACTTTTCCCCGAGTCATACCGCAGGACCTGGCCATAGTCACGGCCTACGCGTATGTGCGTCGCGACCACTGTACGGACACTAAAATTACTTTGCATACATGCAACTGAGGAATACGAATCGAAGCCGCATGAGATGAGTACATCGCGGCGCGGCGCTTTAAAACAACAACCGTTAGCCGCGTCGCGCTATTAATAATTGCCATTAAATAAAATATATAGGCTTTTGAGTTATTATACTTTGTTTATTGTTTTATTTACTAATAACTTAAGTCTACTAATAATTAAAATTAATATGTGATGACAAGTAATGCAATGCATTTATACCTATAGGGAACGCAAGCCCCTGATTGTCCATAACTCTGCCCGCGGTCATAATATGCTACTGGAGTAGCTGTAGCCGTTTTTTCTTCTAACTTAATAGTATACTAACGTTCAGGCTCCTCGTGTTCGAACAACGGCTCGTCTGACTCGGAGTCTGGTTCGGGAGAGGAGTCTGACCGCCACTTGCGTCGCGCGCGCCGCGGCGCCTCCTCCGAGCTGCTACCGGCGCTCGCTTTCCACTCCTCGTCGTCCTTTGACTTAAAAATAAAATTATTATTAATAGCTAGCTGTGCCTTGCGGTGCTATCGGCGTAAAAAGCTCCATGCCAAATTTTATCGAAATCGGTCCAAATGTTAACGTTCGAACTTACAAACTTTCGCATTTATAATACTAATATGAAGTATGACAATAAAAATAACCTTTACTTAACAATAAGACACCACATTACACTGTAAAATACACAAAACGGTGTTACATATGTTACTGAAATTGTTGATTTAAAACCTGACTTCAATAAATGAAGGTTTTTAAGCTTGTCCTTTGTGCTTGTTTGCTAAACCGATTTTTAGGCTAATGTATGTAAACCGAGAAGGTTTTAGGTACATTAGCCGATAAAAAAAAATTAAGTTCGCATTTTAATTAATGTTTGACAAAATCAAAATTGTTTTAAAATTATTCATTACTCGCCAAGGTGTTCTAATGACTGGATAACAATTCTTATCCAAAAAATTAATAATTTAGTTAAAATTCATTCTGGGAGCTGGTGTATTATGACCATTACAAACTTGCATTCCAGGCAATTCAATATACGGCCAACAATTGCCGTATTCTTTTTTCGTATTACAATGTCTTATTAGAATAATAACTGAATTGATATTAGTTTGGTTGTCTATGAATGGATTTTAAACATGTTGGTGACATTAGGGAATGTCAAACTTCGCGTATTTAGTGTCACGTGACTGCTGACTGGCTGGAACTTGGCTGGAAATAAGAGGTCATAATAACCCCCTGTGTCACTGTTTACACTAGTACAGCTTTCAATGCTGCCTAGTGAGTAATATTTAATGTAACAATGTGTTTTCCTTATTTTGTAAACTCATAGAATATATTATGTTGGTTTAGAAATAAATAAATTATTATTACTTTCAATATCACGCGGAAATAGTTGCAGGCAACAACTAGTGCATGTATAACCAATAATCATACATGCATATAAAATAGAGAAATTGGTAGAGGGACAGATGGAAAAACAAAAACAAAACTTTAAGATACTTTCTTATCCTTCAAGTATAAAACTCTCAAACACCAATAAAAGATTATTACATAATTACCTTTTTCTTATGTATCATCTTCATTTCTCTGAGCGCCACCTCTTCAGCGTGTCGCCTTTCGGCCTCCTCTTTGATTTTCATCTGTGCTATTCTACGCGATTGTCGTACTGGGGTGTCTGACTCCTCCGACTCAACTTTCACTTTTGCTTTCTCTTTGATGACCTTCTTGGATTTCTTCTTCAGGTTCTTCTTTGTTTTTCTTCCAGCTGAAAGTGTATTATTGTGATATGCTATGATTAATGTTGCTCAAAACTCTTGACTTTTTTGTAGCATGAGAAATATTGCTGCATTTCCTTTTGTAAATAAGCTTGTAAGTTGTTACTAACCAAGAAGGTAAAGCTAAAGGAGGTATGGTAGTTACATTTTCCTAAAAAGACGCGTGACGATTATTTCTTCAGTGTTGCTAATCAAGCAAGTGAGGTCTACAACCAACTACACTAATTTCGATGAGATTTCAAATATGTAGCCAGTAAAATTTTGAAATGTTTACAACTTAAATGAAAAAAAGATTCTCTTCGCGAGGCCTAAGTTAGCGACGAACAATTAAATAAATTATTAGCTATAACTATTACCTAAATTCTGTAAAGATTCATCTTCTGACTCACTTGATGATTTTGCCACAAGTTTAGATTCCGCTTTTTTCCTAAAATAAATTGAAATATTTGAATTAAAATTTTTAAACTCAAAAATTCAATAGCATAACATTTCCATAAAATAAATTACCTGGGTGATGTTAAAACTTTTTTAGTCTTCGTTTTTAATCTTTTGCCAGCTTTAACTGGTTCTTCTTCTTCACTTTCACTCCGAGATTCATTTGTTTTATCACCTGTTGTATTTAACAAACTCCTTTTTAAAGCTTTACTTTGTGTTTTCATAACACTTTTTTCTTTGTTAGATTCATCACTCTTCCTTAGAAGCTTTTTAGATTTTGCTTTACCTTTCCGTGCCTTGATCTTTTTTCTCTTAGCAATTTCTTGATCATCCGAATTTGCTTCCATATTGTCATCTGCCTTACTTTTCTCATGTTTAATTTCATCACTTTCATTATTAATATCTTTCTTGTCTTCAGTGCTTTCAGATTCTTTTGAATTGGATACCACCTCTGTAGAATCTGTTTCTAGCTTTAACTTTTTAGTTGGCAGATCATCTTCAACTTTTTGTTCTTTATCAGAAGATTTATCAATATCATTTTCTGTATTTTCCTGATCACATCGGCCATTATCAGAAGATAGACTACTTTTTCTTTTTTCTATAATACTGGTTTTGCTATCTTGACAGTTTTCATTTTCAGAAACTGAGTTTATTGCACTATCATCTTTCTTGTTTTTCCGTAATACACTCTTTTTTTTAACTTTAGTTCTAAGTTTTTTCCTCCTTTTATTTGTATGTACATTTTTACTATCATTAATACTTTTGTCTGTAACACTGCTATCTCTTTTCTCACTTTCTTCATTCAAATTAGAGCCATTAGCTTTATCACAATCCCTTATACAATGCTTTTTAGGGTCTGATTTTGGTGTTTCTGTACTATCTTCTAATTGTTTTTTTAATGATCGCTTATTTACAACACTACTTCTAAGCTTTACATTTTTTACTTTCTTACTACTAGAGTTAGATAAATTGTGATTCTGACCATTACATTCTTCCACAGGAGTTTCTTCTTTATTGTCATGTTCAGTTTTTTCTATTGCGTCTAGGTTTCCTGTATCATTGTCTGCACCCCAACCATCCCCAAAAACATAAAAAACTGGTTCTTCAATCTCTTCTCCAAAAAAATAAGAACTTTCACAGTCTGCGCCATCGCCTTCACCCGTCACAACCATAACAGGCTCTTCAATAGCTTCACTCACAAATTCTTCTTCACTTTTTTCTGCAGCCTTAGGTTCTGTCTCTGGTTGGTCTAAAGGCTTAATATCTAAGACTGCTAGGTCTGCAGACTTTTTTTCTTCATCTGGATCTGAGGTATTTTTTTCAGGACCAGGTTTACTGGTACTGTCTTCAATAATATCACTAGCTTCCACTTCATTTAATTTATCCTTATCCTTATTATCTATATTTTCACTTAAATTAATACTTTCTTCTGTGTCTTTCTCTTCTTGTGTAGGTTCATCCTGATGTTCCTCGTTTGTTTCGTTTTTCATATGTAACATATCACATTTTTTCTCCTCACTATCTTCAATTTTTTCCTGTTGTTTCTGATTATCACTTTCATGATCAGATTCTGATTCCGGACTTAAAAACTCTTCATTTTCTTCGTCACCTGCAGTTTCTTTAGTGAGCTTATCATCCTGAAAGAAATTAAAATTAGAGTATAACTTTTCACAAGTAAAAGCAAACATTTAAGTTCCATTTTACTTACTTCTGCCATTTGAGGTACATCAGCACTGTTGGAATCTTCATTATTAGATATGGCTGAAGCTGTAATTTCTTCTCCACTCTTTAGCTGATTTATAACTTTAACCAGTTCTTCACGATTACTGTAAACAGTTAAGGTAATTAATACAAACCTCTGCTTGCACTAATTTTATACTTGTAATATATAGTATAGTAGCAAAATATCAAGTTTTTCAAAATTTAAGGTTGCTGATGCCAATAGATCAAAATAACATACCATGCTATTAATTGCCATGTCTCTTCATCTTGGTCTTCCTTGTACAGGCACAAGTTAGCCTCATGATCAACTTGTAACCAATAAACACATCCATTTTTGTCTCGCCCAACAGGATTTAATCTGAGCTCCTTACATGATATAGCATTGACAGCACTTTTAAACTTTGGGTGGCAGGTAAATTGGTATTCTAACAAAAGCTAAAAATATATAACAGTTTAATTTTATTACGCTATACAAATTACTAATAAATTATTATGACAAATAAAGATGCCCAGCTTACTTTTAATACGGTTAATTTAACTTGAGTGCTAGCTTTCTTATACGAAAATCTCTCGATTTCCCACGCCTCCTGATGATGAGCTTGCTGATGACAGAACTTTATCAGAGATCTTTCCCATCGATTATTTTGAACGGATTTCAACGCTCTCCTTAATAATCGTACATGTAACTCTTTCAGCGGATCCAACACTAGAAACACAAAGTGCTTGTAATTATTATGCTACGTATTTTTATAGTTTGTTTATTACACTTGACATTGCTACCGTTACTTTACCTTCTTGGGTGTTCTCGATTAGTTCCTGGAGTTTTGTAATAGTGGGTACATCTAAGCTATATAATTCACCAAAAACTTTTAAAAACGAGTAAATAACAGCGAAATTAGGATCATTCGTACAAGAAATTTCTCCATCAGACGCCATCGCCGTCAATTATAATACTTTTATACATAACATAGCTTAACGATTTTTACTACCGGTATATAGTTTTCTCAATTATAGCTTTTGAATTCATAAAAAACATGTACATGATTCACGAAAATATCATCTTTGAACAATCACTTATAAGCTTCTTTCCTTTTAGAAAATAAAATAAAACTTATGTGACAGCCATCGCCACATCATAGACAATTATATTTTTTTCATGCCCATCTTGAAAGTTGAAAGCGCAGACATAGAAACTAGTAGACAGGGTGTTAGCCGGCCAGCGAGTTCCTGACTCCAACTGAGCTCCTTTAAAACTTAAGTTTAGTAACTAGTATCTACACTATCTGAGGCTTTGGCCGGTAACATAAAATAATATTATTAGAAAGTACATGACACCCGTTGGAAACCCACAACTCCGTTGCGCCTAAATTGATTCATCGCGCGGGAACTATACATTCTTCCGGCATAAAAAGTATTCTCCAGATCATTCCGGGCAGTATAACGTAATGCATATTATGCTGCGTGATTGTTTAGGGAGCGCGTTAGAAGTTATGTCTGGTTTACACATATTAAGTAGATAAGTAGGTTACAAAATTTTAATTTTATTGCATGTAAACAGAAAATTTAGTAGCCAGTTTCAAGTTAAACTGAACTCACAGAAAACTGGCGTGAAACGGCGTTGTGCTGTATTTCGTTCAGTAAGTTAGTTTACCGGTGGTCAAACTTCCCTAATCCCTTATTTCCCTTATAGAGGCCGGTAACGCACTTGCAACTCTTCGGATGTCGCGAGTGTCCATGGGCGACGCCAGTTGCTTTCCATCAGGTAACTCGTCTGCTCGCTTGCCCCCCAAATACCATTAAAAAAATGGCTTAAAATTAAGTTAAAATTTAGTTAACGTTAAAAATACGTGTAAGCTAGACATTAGAACGAGCACGTACAAAAACAATTTTTATGCGTCTGGTCACACTTAGTTTATCAGAGACAAAGATGAAGGACCGCTCGTATTGAAAGAAAAAAAAAGGAAAAGTAAATACTAAATCGACCAAGTCCAGTGTGTGTGTGTGTTTATTTTACTTGAAATTAGTTAAGTTGCAGGTTTATTAATATTTTTGATACCTATCATCATGTCTTCAGTATGTTGTGGGTCGAAAAAACAGAAGCTGAACAATTCTTTCGGAAATCATGTCGATCGACCTATAAACGGTTATCCCGATTCTGTCGCTATTCCTGATATGTGTTACTTTTGCTTTGATGTATTATATTGTCAGCTGCATAGCATGGATCCTCCACAAACGCCAAACTTTACGAACGACGCTTAGTAAGTATTGGTCCGTACATACTATGCTGCCTGCCTCTGTATTCCATTGACCTTACCAAACGCCTTCCTTGTTCCGACCATTATAAATGGTGCGTGTTGCAATGCAACAAAGACTTCCTTTGTTCTGTTGTAATAGGCCTAAAAAAGTAAGATACCTTCTTGTTTATCATTGAAAGAATGGTTATAAAGATAATTACTGTGCAGTCTGATTGTTAGTATAGTTTATTTATTTTATAAATGAAATTTTTGTTTAAGTTTATCAAATGGTAATCTTTATATATATAATTTTTCTGTGAGTGTGTATGTCATTGAACTTCTCTTAAATGACTGGACCGATTTTGATGAAATTTTTTGTGTGTGTTCAAGGGGATTTGAGAATGGTTAAGATTACAAAATAGCTCGGCAGGACAATGTCTGTGGGGTCAACTAGTAATACTATAAATTCTTAAATCCTATTGACTTATCTATTGTGTAGTAACTATTGCTTCTATATTACAGTCACTTGATCTTACTTTATTTTTTTTCTCTTTTTATTCTATAGTTATGGCCTTAAACTATTTAGATAATTTACTTAGGGCCTGTTTCACCACTCACAGATAGTCTATCTACAACTTTTTTTGACAGATATTTGTGTGGAGAATCTGTCAAAAAAGTTGTGGATAGCCTAACAGAATTTATCAGTAAGTATTGAAACAGCCCTAAGTCTTTGTATTCTATTTAACATTTCATTATGCTGGTAAAAAAACTAATACAATAGTGAATAATATTTAATAGTGAGAAAACTCTGAATAATACACAGCATAGCTAATTAGCTAGCTTCATAAAACCTCTCTCATGCAACTAAACAACAAAGGTTAAATTAATACACTTACATTGAAGTGAATTCTTTAACATACTTTTAACATACTTAATTTACTCTTATGACTAAAACCTGGGTAATTTTTACTTTACTTCTGCTTCTGTTAACAACATATTTGGTATGCCTTTGGATATTGGAAACTGTCTTCCGGACTCAGGGCATGTGAGGTGGCCTACTTCAACTTCTAAGAGGACTTTGTGGACCTTTTTGAGGAGAGAGATTTTCCATTACATTTTGAGAGATTGTATAACAAACTTACTTCTTTTAAACACTTTAGTTGTAACATTGATATTATTGTAAATGATTATAGTATAACATAACATGATTGTTAGTATTGATGGTTGCAGCTAAAACTCTTATTTGATTTCAGTCCCCTTTTTGTGACCTGGAAGATTGGAAAGGAACACCGTCTCAGGGGTTGCATTGGGACATTTAATGCTATGCATTTACACTCAGGTATTTGTTATTAGAGTTAACTGGTAAACACTTTGTTCAGAAGAAAAATCTATTTCTATATTACTAATTTTTATCTGGGATTTAATGTTTATGGACCATACAATTTTTTGTCCTCCAACAATGCACTAAAATAACCATTTAGCTAATCTTGATATTTCCATTTTAACAATATTTTGCCCTTCTCTTTAGTAACAGCTGCTGCTGCTTTTGATGAACTTGAACCTTACTGAAATTATGGAAAAAGACAGTCAGAATGGTATGTACAAAAGACATAAAAGCCAACAGCAATGCAATGTAATGTGTTGTTTCAGGATTGAGAGAGTATGCAATAACTAGTGCTTTAAAAGACTCTCGGTTTTCGCCGATTACTCGCGATGAGGTGCCTCGTTTGACAGTCTCTGTGTCAATACTCCAACATTTTGAAGAGGCTGAACATTATCTTGACTGGAAGCTTGGCAAACATGGTATCCGCATAGAATTCGTCAGTGAAAGAGGCTCTAAGCGCACTGCAACCTACTTACCTCAAGTGGCTACTGAACAAGGTAGATTTCGACTCAAATATTTTTTAGGTTAAAAACTCATAATATAATTCTAAATATGTATAATTGAAGAAATTCACTCATAGTCAATTGACGGACCTACGACATTTGGTATTTATTATTAGATATTCTTTGTAAAACTAGGTCAGGTTTCTAACATAGCCAATTTTCAGTGAATATTTATTTCCTCAAAATAACATCGCTAAACAGTATAAAACATCTTTAAAATTTGTGTAATTTTAAATGCTTTCAAAAACGCTGTCCGCCATTATGTATGTGACTAATTGCAAAAGAAACAATGATTTTTATTTTCATTAACTTTATTTATTAAATTTAAAAGAGGTTCTCTAAATCAATCTTTAATTTTACCTTTCCTAAATTTAAAAATATGAACATTTTAAACCACCGTTACATATGTCGTTGTTTGTTTTACTCAATATTTTTTTTTAAATTACATCGACTACCCAAAACCTCCGTGACTGATTCTTATTTTTAAATCCATAATCTTTGTTTCTTAAAGTCTAATAACATTATGACTTAGCTGGTATTGACTACCTATAGAAATATAATTAAGGATTTCATACATCATCAGTTATAGATTCGGCATTCTGTAGAATACCTAGGCAATGTATTAAATGAAAACTATTTCATACACTGCCTAAGCATATCAGGTATTCTATAAATTGCCTAGGAATTCTATAGAATGCCTCATTATACACATTGCCGGTAACATTATAATTATGTTACTGGCAATGTGTATGATATAAGGTATTATGTAAGAAACTATTTAAAATTTCAGGTTGGGACCAAATACAAACAATTGATTCCCTCTTGCGAAAGGGTGGTTACAAGGCTGCTATCACTCCAGACATGAGACGCAGCATCAAACTAACTCGCTACCAATCTGAAGAAGTGTCTGCATCTTATAATGATTATGTGAACCAACGGTGCTAGCAAACGGCATCCTTGCCCTGTGGCCAGACAGGACTCGAAGACAATACATTTACATACAAATTGTATTGGACGAGTGCAGGTTATGTTAGTAACGTAGTCTCTAGATATACTATACCGTACGCAAGAGGAGTTAAAGGTCAGAATTATGCTCAAAGTGAATCCAGCCCCACGAGATCTTACATCGATATGGTATGAAGTTAAATATCACTGCCAATTACATTCCTCAGAATGGGAAATGGTGCCATCAAGCATAGTTGAGCTGACATTTTGTTACAAATGTTTAATGTTTACGAAATAGATAACCCACAGGTTTTGCGATACGGCACTCGACCGCTGCCAAAAAAAAACATAAAATATTCATCATTTAACATTTGAAGACGTAAGTGGAAAAAGCTGATAACTAACATTTTACAACATTCCAGTAAAAGTTAATTTTATTCCCATAAAATTTTGATAAATATTGTAATTTTGCAATTTCATTATTTAGCTTGTCTATCTAGCTATCCATCAAATCCACAGTATATTTATGCAAATATCCTGCAGTTTTTAACAAGTTAGTTACCCACTTCTTCCACTTGTGTCTTCATTTGTTTCGTTTGTAACAAAATGAGACATCACACATAATCTACGATTTCGCAGCATTCATGTGATTAATCTAGTGCTTAACTTTAGTCGTGTGCTAAAATTAGACGATCTAGCTGAGAATGTTCATAGTATAGATCTAGTTAACTTCGCATTTCTAAGAAGAGTAAACTTGTTGATATAGAGCAGTAATAATGGAGAACTAATATTGCCTTGATCAAGTTTTAAGCCATTAATGTCATCAATAAGATAATTTAAAATCATACTAATTATACTAATATGTAATTAAAGTAACTTAAATCGTATTTGGAATACTCTTTAATTCTAATAATAAGAATATAACACAGATTGGAAATAATTTTAATGACAGTAAATTATTTTTTGTTAACCATTTTAATATTTTCTTTAGGGATTTCTACTTATTTTAAGAACCGGCTTTAATTGTAGTTAAAGCGGTGCTTAAAGTCCATTTAACCTTAGATTAAAAAACCACATGTACGTAATAATTGTGTTGACTATTTAAGTTCAATGTTCAACATTTTCAAACTCTTCATGAACACATCTATTGCTGGACTAAATGCCTATTTTGTTACCTAGATCTATTTGGAATCTTCAAATTTACTAAAATCATGAGTTTGCCACAAAATAATAACATTCACTTAGATCATAGTTTTGACTAAACGTTAATAACAAACATAAAGATTAATACCGAATTATTAACGGATACATCTATTTAAAACTAAGTTCATTAAATCTTATGATAATTATAAAAGGTGGCTTTTAGTAATTGTTGGGCGAGTTACTGATTTTGAATAAACACTTCAATAACAATTTTGATCTCAGATGTTTGAACTGCTGTAGGAAAAGAAGTGCTGAAAGATAGATATACCTAAAGCGAAATGTTATCTTTAAAACTAGCTGACTGAGAGTAAATAAAGTATAAAGTTAACAGTTAACCACAAACGACAAAAAAATTTAAATAAAATGGTACTACGAAATAAGTAATAGGTTTTTTTTTGGATATTGGTCTAGCTGAATGAAGTCGCTGCATTGTAGTGTCGTAGAGCAAAATGAAACCTATAGCTTATATCATAGTGGCGTTTTATTTGGGTAATTGTGTGTCGCGGCTGTCCGTCGCATTGATCGGAATTGTACCTTTAAGAAATCGGATTGTAAGGATGTTTTGCTGCCCAGCAAATCCAAAGGTCACCTGTGTTAAGAGTGTTCTATGTTTTAGCATTAAGAAAATAATTGTTTAAAGAGTTGTCATTTTGTTGTTTGTTAATTTGTATGTGGCGAGAGAAAGATTTTTCACATTTAATACTATATTAATTACAATTACATTAACATCTCTTTTGTTTGTTGTACCTTTTTCACAAGGCGAACATTCGATCAATATAGAAAAACACAGACAGACAGACATTACGAATCTATAAGAGTTTCGTTTTTTGCCATTTGGCTACAAAACCCTATAAAAACATTAACCTATTTGTGCTTGTTGTAGTTGATGTCGAATAAGGTATGAAATGTGAAAAAAACTTTTTCACCTATATCTAGTTATAAGACCAGGGCTATAATGGTTTACTCTAGTGTTTCGTATAAATCTCAAATATCAGTACGCACTGACAAATATTTTGTGTACTTAAATACTAATACACTTACATTTTCTATTTTTGTGGTATATATTTTACGTATACGTTCATTATCATCGCCAAAGACTGTGTCTTGTAGGCGCTATTATGTCTGGTCTACACGTATCAAGTAGATAAGTAGTTAACTTAATTTTAAGTCATTTAACTTGCTACTAAATTTCGTGTTTACATGAAGTAATAACTTAAAATTAAGTTACATTTAGTTAACTACCTATGTACTTAATACGTGTAAACCAGACATTATGGTGAACGCACAATTATCAGAAGCGAACGAATCGAAGTCATTTTCTCTTTGAATTTGACAGCGAACAATTTGGCGCGGGCAGGTGTTCAAGGTTCCATGACATTTCATATATCGAATTCTTAAATTCGTTTCCTTCGCCGCGTTGCGAGTCCCGAGTACGAGTTTTTTTTCATTCGACTGTGAAAGTTTTTCGCGTTTACTAAGATTTTATATTGGACAATATGGGATTTTTATATGTGACCATGAACATCGCTAGGTAGGTATGTACAAATTCCGTGTAAAATCTTAGTAAACGCGAAACGTATTCACGTTCGAATGTGAAAAAAAAATTTCGTGAGTTGCACTCGGTTCGTTCGGTTGTGAAATATGTGCGTAGTGAACGTTTATGCTTCTCGCTTACTAACTGTAGGCGAGACACATTTTTCATATAAGTTTCATGACTCATTGAGCATTCACTAATAAAACTTGTATGAAAATGCGTCCCTCCTAGCTGCGCAACCTCACAGGCGAATTAATTTTTTTATGAAGTAGACTCAAGAGATGAGTATTAAAATGTACGATTTAAAATTTAACCCAACAAAAACCCTTTGAGGTTTTCAAATTTTTTAAATCATAAGCACTAAGAAACTTGTGAAATGAGTTTTTGTTATACGGCTTAGGACCTTTGCTGCGTTAAGCGGGCGTCCGTGGCAGACACCGGCGCAGTACGCCCGGTTAACTAAGCGAAGGACCTTAGGTCCACAAGTAAAACTGTGTTAAAGTTAACCTTGGATACAATCTTTAGTTATCTCTTTCATGACAGCGATGAGCGAGATTTATAACAGTAAGGGTTAATCTTAACTTTAAAGTGGGCCTTAATTATAATAATATTACCAGGACAAGTTATACACCTCGGCCAGTTGTATGTCCTGTGATGAACTTTTGTTAAAGCCCATTAAAACATGGTCGTATGTCCAATAACAGGCAGAATAAGGCAAAAGTAAAAAAAAATGTCTATATATTACTAAATATGTATACTATCGTTATGTTTATTTATAGATTATTTCATATCCAACGAGTATAGTTTGTGTGGTCAATTTGTTCATTAATTTAGATTGAGATAAGAATAGAAAAATCTGAGGATGTTGTTTGTCTTAGTGGTAAAAAGTTAAGAGAATCAGAAATTAGCTGTAGAGATTCAATGTGGTTAAAACAACTTTTACCGAAGACTTGTGCTTGAATCTAAAAGTACATATTGTTAAAAGTACTATTAATTAATAATTTAATTAGTGATTTAATATTTTACTGATGTCAAGTGAAACATTTTGTCTTTAGAGGTGCTTTTCACTTTTTTTGTCATACGTATTGTTCGACTTTCCGATTAGCGCCACTCTGATTCGTTTGGGCTGCACGGATGACAGTAAGAGCATATAATATGAAGTAAAAGGATAGCGGACCAGCCACGCGTTAACGATAAAATGAATGACAGGAAAACAGTCCTTATCCATTGCTCGATTGACTTCGAAATTAAAAACTTTAGCGACATCTATCGATACGCGGTTGTAACTGTATTAAATTTGAAAGAGCGTTTGTGCACCACAAGGAATTTTAGCGTTGAATAGAATAAACGCGAAACGACCGAATTCCGTGAAGTACACAATAATACTATAGGTCAGGAATGCTCAAACATGCATAACGAAATGTTTATATTTTGTGAAAATCACCGTCAGTAAAATTTCTACGCAATAAACTTTGTCTTAAGGATTAAAATTATTCTAGAATAAGTGGCCACCATACTTGATCGGTATTTTTAATACAAATGTTAAGATGTCATTGCTTATTTCGTTTGATATCAAATGTCTCTGGATTGAAAATAAACATTTTCTTAAAAAATTAAAAACTTGTATTTAATTACTCAAGTACTTGATATAGGTTATTTCTGCATAGAAGGGGAAATACATATATTAAACTCAGAAAATAAAATAAACTGAAATTAATAAAGACTAAGGAAAACTTTACATTACTGTTTTGAATTTGGTTCTTCTTCAAACAGTCAGACATATAACTGAAGGTCACTTATTACAAGTTATTCATTGAAACTGTGTGTACTTAGGTATTTCACATCCCTTGTTGAACATATTTATAGAATATCAGTCAAAAATGCATAGAAATTTTACCCAAAAGCAAGACTATTAAAAGATATAATATAAGTGTGTATAAAGTAACAGAAAGATGTTAAATTCAACACTTTTTATTAAATCTACATTAAATATGCACCTACAATTCATAACAACTTTAGAACTACAATAGTTGATTCATTTGCTTATTTTCCAATTCCATTTCAAGTTCATATAATTTCTTACGTAAAGTGAGGGTGTTTTCAAATTCGAAATATGTAATTGCCGCAGAAGCAACTAATTGAGCAGCAAGCATATAGGTAAGTGTGGGATACAGCTTCACTGTGTGTTGTTTTAAAAACTTGAACATAGTCTTAGGACCCTCATGTAACATTGGAACTCTAAATGTTGAATAACGATTTGCAAACTGAAAACAAATCTAAAATTAGTTTATCTAAATAACAGTATTATAAATATTAAAAATGTTATAAATGCAATCTCAATTTTAGTGGTTTTATTAATACAAAGGTAACATTGTTACTTTGTGATCTTATGTTTTGCAAAAATAGAGACTTGTTTAAAAAAACAATTACCATTAACGCAGAAGTTGCACCTAGAACCAAAGGATAGAATGTACCAAATCCTGCTTGTATATACATGGATTTAACTTCATAGCAGACTGGACATGTTTGATCTTTCACTATTATTTGGCTAGAAACAAGCTGAAATAATATAAAAGACTTTTTTTAAATGACAATGATTTTAAACAATCAATATAATTATATGAATGAAAGTTATAATATTTTTCACAAAAAATATGAATACTTGCATGTCTATGAAGAAGTGTACTTAGTATTCCAGGCATAACAACAATAGGTATTGTAGATGACATGTATCCATATGATCCCAATCTAAACCTCCACCTGTAATGTCTGTTTATAAGGACACCAGCTATTGAATTGATTGCACCTAAAATTGTGGCTCCATGCCTTAATGCCCATCTGTAAACCAAAATGTAAGTGTTAATGTAGACATAGTTAGAAATTTTCTAAATTATATGAAACAAGCGACAAAAATTCACTGAGGCTATGCTCGATTCACGTTAAGTAATGTTTTCTTAAAAGTTTTCTCGTAGGTATATTTATTTTAGTATTATTAAAGAAAATATTCGGTTCGAAGCTTACATATCCGATGGAGTTTCCCAATTTGTTACGACCTCCCACAAGTAATTTTTTGCCTCCTCTTCAGTTAGAACAACTGCATCTTTCGGGAGATCTCCAGACCTTCTTAAAGCCATAACAATATGGTGTTTAGCTGCTGCTTTATCTTTTTAATTTTCAAACTTGACTTTAATTTAAATTTACGCAATCACATTTTTAAACTCCAATTTAATTTACGAAAGCTTTGCATTTACATCTTTCTTATTTTACATAAAAACAAAATGAAAAACCTAACCTATCGAATCTGTCAAAATGTTCCATTAATAGTATACCCCTAACCCCTTATTTATGTTCCACTACTAGCCACAGTATACTAATGAAGGCAATTTGACATCACGGTAACCAATCAAATCCCGGCATTCGAGCTGTCTATTACGATTACCGGGTTTGATAGACGATAGATAGATTAGAAACAAAACAATATGTCACAATCAGCTGTTTTGTTTTTTGACAGCTAGTGTAGGCAGTAGGCAGTAGCCAAATTCTAGCCAACTAGTGATGTATAGTCTGAACTAGAAAAATGAAAAATTCTGTATATGGTAAGACATTGATTAACTCTCCTTGTAAAACACTTTTTTTATGGTTAGTCTGTTTTTTTTTCATAAAATTGAATGGCCTGGTAGCAACTAGCGAAACCTTTATGTCAAATTAAAGTCTGTGATTAGATTATACCTTTTTATAGCTCCTTTATACGATTGATTATAATATTTATGTTTGAATTTCGACCACAGGGCGACCTCAATTAGCAATAAATCCGACAACTCACTATGCTGATATGGTTCCGATTCCGATGCATTGAACGCGTATTTGGGGCTTGCCAGTCTTTGTCTAGTTCTTAAATTGGGGTTAGCACTTTGCTGATTATAAAAAAAGAACGATAAGATGAAATTTGACATTTCAAATCATTTAAAATTTTTAGATGCTTCATTGTGATTTGTGTTTATAATCAAAGTTTTAAATTTTTAACTTAGTGATATCGCGTTTACGTTTTATAACATTTAGAGCAGTTCATTAAATAACATAATAAGTGTCAAGTCATTTCTTATTCAATACGAAAGTACTCACTAATTTCAGTGTTACAGTTGCAGTCGTTTTCAGATTTAAAGTTGGTTTATTCAGCGTTGTAATAATTATTTCACAATTTGAAATCATATAACGTGATTTGTGGTTCTCTAAGTTCGATATAAGTGTTAGTTAAATATTTTTAGGTTATTCCAAACAGTAGCACCATTCTGTGCCAGTATTTATCAAGAAGAATGTCTACTCATAGTGAATGGAAAGGAGTTCCTATATCGCATATACAAGGTTCAAATTCACCGTGGGGTGCTCCCGAGTTCCCGCTTATTCAGCCTGCGTACAATCATACAGTTCTGTATCATATTCCAAGTAATGGTGCAACTCTCGATAGGCCTCCAAAGCCTCAGAATGGTAGAGACAAATGGGATGATGATCATGTCCGACTCCCGTGTTCACAACACAGCATGTACCCAGTTGAAAATGTAAGCACAAATCGTGAAATAAGTATATAGATTAGGAATGTCAAATTGATCTGGGATCTAAAAAGGTCGTAATAGCAATATTGCAAAGGAATTGCTCTACAATTCGTTTCAGTACTTTTTGTTAAAAAATAGAATAGTTTTTATAAAAAAATCCTTTAAATCAATTTAAATTGATTGTGAAATCACTGTTTTGCCAAATTTGTAGTTGCTTATAAGAAAAATGTCAAAATGAATTGCTGTTAGCAATAATGAAGTGACCTTTTTACTGATATTATATTTCCATGACATTAACATATTGCTTATAATAAATATAGTCTTTTTTACCAAATTTACAAATATGCTTACTAAAACAAAGTTTATTAGTGTGCCTCAAACAAGAATTTATCTTGGCACTAGTTATTGCACATAAATCATGCAATTTGCTTATTTTCCAAAGCATACATTAATAGACTAGATTATTTATAATTTGTCCCTGACTTAAACATCTCTCATGAAAATATAAATTTAATTTTTTATCTTACTTTCCTATCTTTATTTCCAATTTGAACTGGTTTTTTATTGTATTTACATATTGGACATTGCTTTTAGAGTTCAGGTGGAAAAAACATTGTAAACCGCTGGGAAATGATACAAAGAGCACTGAGTAGCTCCATGAGGAACAGCAAAGAACTTGCCGAAGCCATCTTGAGCTATAACACACAATATAAGACCAGATGGAAATTTGCAGCTCTTCATGGACTCTTCAATGGGGTGAGATTACTTACATAAAATGCTTTACAATTATTTGCTATCTATGCTTTTGGTGATGCATATTTTTCTATAGAATGAGGCTTTGGTATAGCTACTGGAGGTCTAGGACATTTTGATTTTTAAATGAAATAAAATTCACGTTTATCGGAACCCAAATAAATGGAAACTTACACTTGCACACCAAGAGAAGAGTTATTATTATGTACTACTCCAACTATAATTAGAAGTAATTTTATCTATAATTTCAGATCTTTACAAGTCTTATCTATACTTTAAAATTATCACAAATGTGTGTAAAATAAAAATAAAGAATAAAAATTAATTTTGTGCAAACTGTATTTTTCAGTATCTTGAAGAGGAAGAATCAAAATATTTTTTTGATGTGACATTACCTGAAATTGCTAAGTTGGCTTTAGCATTGCCAAAGTTGATACAGTCACCTATTCCATTGTTGAAGTATGTTTAAAATTATTTTGTTATTTAAATATAGTATTAATATGAGAAATAAGAGCTACCATGCTTTTTGTTGATATGACATTTAATATGCTACCCCCGACTTCAGTTTGGTAGCAAAGATGAAATTATTTTCTTTAACAATATTAATGCTTATTACACTTAGTGGCCCTTTAACGGGCCCCAGTTACCCCATTCAATTGCATGCTATGTAATTATGTATCAAAGATGGCATATGTCACAACTGAATTTCCCAGTTTTCCTACCTTTCTCTTATAAAATTTTCTTTGCTATAAACGTTACAGAGCCCAAGACCTTTCCAAATGAAAATTTTGGAATGCAAAATTGTGGAAATCAATTCAGTTTTTATATACAATAACTAATATGTAAGTAAATAATGATATTATTTCTGTGTCCAGGCAAAACAAGGACAGATCTATTTCCATGTCACAGCAGCAGATTTCCTGCTTATTAGCTAATGCTTTCTTCTGCACATTCCCAAGAAGAAACACAATGAAAAAGAATTCAGAATATTCCACATATCCACACATCAATTTTAATGTGTAAGAATAATATATTTTTTAATAAACTTGTTTTTCTATATCTATACATATAATAAAACAGTAAAATTGGAGTGTACAGACACTCCAATTTTACGATAAATACTTTTACAAAATAATGTGGGGGTGCTAATGATCAGTAATAGAATATATATAAACAAAAAAACTTGCCTTTTTGTCTGTTTGTACGTGCTAATCTCAGGAACTTCTGGACGGACTTAAGTAAATCTTTTTTGTTTAATAGATATTAGGTCTGGGCAACATATAGGATACTTTTTACCCCGGGAAAATGTACGGTCCCACGTGATGTACAAATTTTTCCGCAAAATAGTTGCGGGCATCAACTATAATCAATATAATATTATGTACCACATCATAAAATATTCTTATTTTATTTATTGCAGGCTCTTCAACTGTTCACCAGCAGATCATGTCATGGAAAAACTGAAATGCATTTGTCACTATTTCAAGCGGGTTTGCACTAAAGGTGAACCTTTTATTTTTTTGCGTATATGTCTTCTTACGAGGATTTGGGTGGATTCTACTTAAGTCTTTACTTATTATATTTGAAAGTAAATTTTTAGTGAAAAATTCTATAAAGGTATATATCCCAGAGGTACAATAATGGGTGCTGAGAACTGACAAATAAATATTAAAATTGTTATTTTATGATACGGAAACTTTTTTGCGAATCTGACTCGCACTTGGCCTTTTCTTTGTTGGCTGATGGTAAAGATAGTTCAACTTAGTTCTGCACTTGACCCTATGTTTGCGTGTGAAAATATATAAAATTCACTAATGTGCTAACTGGCAGGCCCCGTCCGAGTAAAAAAAGGCACACACAGGGCCGAGCGCACAACTGAGTTGAACTTATCGCAAAGAATGAAGTTGCTCATATAATTATGATCGAACTTCACTTAAGGTAAGTTCGTTTGATCTTCAATTAATAACCCGCATTCTGCAGTACAGTGCCGGTAGGTGTGATGACGTTGCGGCGACGTGTCGCGCGTGCCACGCCCCACTGGGCGGGAGCGAGTCAGCCTATATCGGCGTTACCACTACACGTAGACCCCAGAGGCACTATCGAGGACGCCGAGGGGCTTATACAAATAGATTTTGCTAACAAGTAAGTTGAATGGTGTAACTTTAATTTGGCAACAACAACAAACAGTAATAACAAATACTTCAGTAAATAACTACTATCTAAATCCACACAATATTATAAATGGGAAAGCGTGTTTGTTTGTTTCTTTGTCCTTCCTAAACGCCCTAACGAAGCAACCAATCGGTTTTTTGGCATGTATTTAGTTGTGACGTAACTAATCGCAAATCGCTTTGCCTACTAGTAGGCTACGCAGATGACGGTTTCCTTATCGTCCAAGCTAATTCACGTTCTGAAATTGAAGTG
>JAOTAV010000030.1:106506-138347 GCA_026546445.1 Cyclargus thomasi | reverse complement strand
CGCTGTCGATCCTGGCGACACAGGAGATACAGTGGTGGGAATGTGTGGTGGGCCAAAGCCCGTTTAAAAAAAAATAACTAATCGCAAAAGAAAAAAATACTTTTATTTTTACGTTCTTTTCGTTACATTCATTAAATTCAAAAGATGTTTTTAAATCTTTTATTTGAAAATCCCCTTTCTTAATTTAATAATAAACAATTTTAAAATATTAACATTTTACACTACCTTCGTCGTTGTTTGTTTTCCATTTAGTGACATCACAGACTCTCATCATGGCGGAAAGCGTTTCGGATTACGTGATATACAGATAAAAAAAGGGCAATTTTAAAATTTAAATATCGCAATTATATGAACGATAATATATTTAGCTATTTAATTAATCATATATCTCAATCAAATCAATACTCTTTTACTTTTTTTATTCATAAGTGCAACTAGCCTTTTTTGTTCGCAATATTCCAGATATCTCGGTGGTGGAGTACTAAATTACGGCTGCGTGCAAGAGGAAATAAGGTTCATGATATGCCCCGAACTCCTTATATCGCTACTAGTAACAGAAGAGTTGAAATCTAATGAAGCCCTTATAATGATTGGTAAGTCTCGGAATTATTAAGTGCATCTATACATATATATTAGTGCGCGAGCGGAAAACTTTGTACTCCTTTTTACGAAAGACGCGTAGATGTAAAAGCAATGAAATTTCTACCAGTTATAGTTGATATGCAGGATGCGTTTATCTTACATAATATCTTTTATAAATAAAACGCTACGAACACTACAACACGCACACTACAATATTTTGACATAATAATACATAATCATACACGAAATATTCTATTGTTTATGGTTGACGTCCGTGTTTTTTAAATAAAATTTAATGGCCTGACAAGACATTCATGCCAAAAGTCGGTAATTGAGAATAGATTATTTTTTTATACCTACTCTACACGATAGTTTTAAATATTTTTGGTCGACCACAGAATGACCTTTAGTACAATTAATATGACGATAATAGTGACGAAATTTATATTCTATAATTCCTACCAATTGAAGTGCCTAAAAAAGGTCGGCACTGCACCTGCAATTCTTCTGATGTTGCGAGGGTCTATGGGCGGCAGAAGTTGCTTTCCATGAGGGAACCCGTTATTTTATATAAAATAAAAATAAAATAACGTAACACCACTTCTCTAATGCAATTGCAGGTAGCGAGCGTTACAGCAACTACGCGGGTTACTCGACATCGTTCTCGTGGGCGGACGTGCACGCTGACGTCACGCCGCACGACTCGAGCGGGCGCCGCCGCACCGCCGTGCTCGCCGTCGACGCGCTGCCGTACCGTAGCCGCGCGCACGAGTGTACGTCGCAACACGTCACTAGAGAGCTCAACAAGGTATAAAAAAAAATCATCGATAGTAAAGTCTAGAGTAAACGTTTTTTGTTTATTTTTAAAAAGGGAGCAAACCAGAAAACGGCTTACCTGATGTAAAGCAACTTTGTATACGTAAAAAAGTGGCAAGTGCCAGTTATTCTCGCCCATGAAGGGTTCCGCAGCCTCAAAAAAGGTAATGTGTATTTTTAAAAAAATAAGGGGGCAAACGAGCAAACAATTTACCCGATGTAAAGCAACTACCGCCGCCCATAGACACTAGGAACATCAACATCACCTTCTAAGAGGGAATACGCTCTATTCTTGAAGGTTTGCATGTCGTAGCGTTCCGGAAATATTATAAGACATAAGTGAAAGAAGCGGATAACTAACATTTTGTAACCTTCGAGTGTATACTATTCTTTTTCAATAAAATGTTGATAAATCTTGCATCTTATCTATGTCATTATTTAGGTAGTGTATCTAGGTATACATGAAACCCACATTAATTTAATTTCGAATAATTTTTCGGGTCCCAAAGGATCCATTAATGCAAAAATCCGGCAGTTTTGAAAAAAAAAACTGCCATTCATCAAGATGATGAGGGTGGTAAAAATTCCGAGTAGTGTGTTTACTTGGACAGCGCCTGCCGCGTCACTGCTACACGAATGGAAGTTGTGCATTCCAAATCGCACGCACACAGGGCCGTGCGCATACCTGAGTTGACCAATCTGTATTTGACTACAAACTTATAGAGTCTAAACACACTTAGCTGAAGTTACGCGGCTTCAAATTCGGCGTGATTACACCTGAAATGTATTGGCATCGAATAAGATCTAATGCCGCCATCTTCAAAAAGTGAGCAAAGTGTCACTCAGCAGTTGCATTCGTGAAGAAATTTGTGTGCTTCAGTATTATTAAATTTTGGGATATGTTTAACCGGATTTTAAAAATTATTTTCCCCAAAAACTATATTAATATTGTTTTTTGACAATCCACAAAACCCTAAAATGTATCTCCGTTTAATTCTAATTATATATAAATATCTCAAAGTCAATACTTTAAAATTTCAGGCGTGGGCGGGTTTTTCAATTTATGCTAACGAGGCGCCGGGCGAGGAGGTATCTGACGTCACACTACAGTACCCTGGCGTCGCGACCGGCAACTGGGGCTGCGGCGCGTTCGGCGGATCCGCGGAGATCAAGTGGCTCGTGCAGGTATGAGCTAGTGACGTAACGCGTGTGAAAGAGACAGTAGATCTATTTGTCTCTTTCGGGCATTCGATGTCAGCACCAGGCGAGGAGTCGTGTGACGTCACACTGCAGTAGCTTCGCGACCGGCAATGAGCGGATAGCTAACATTTTACGACCTTCGAGTGAATACTAATTTTTTCCTATAAAATATTGGCAAATCTTGAATTTACCATATTCAAAAATAAAAAATCTCGAGACCCTTTATAAAGCTGTGCTTTTTCGGTAGTTCATCATTTAATCCGCATTTTTTAAAATTTTAAACCATTTTTCCAATCTTCTTTTTTAAATGTTATCTGCTTCTTCTTCTTATGTCTTCAAATGTGATATTTTAACTTTTAAACACATACATAACAACTTTATTATTTTGACGTTAACATTTTTAAACCACCAAATTACTTAGATCCACGATCTGTATCTATTTTAACTTCTCTGATTGTACATTACGTAAAGCATCAGACACATCCCACAATAGATATATTTGGCAATATTTCCAGGCAATGGCTGCTATACGCGCGGGTAGAGCTCTCGCCTATTTCACATTCGGAGACACGAAGCTGAGGGACGACATCGCGAAAGTCTATGCACTGCTCTCCTCGCATCATGTTACTGTTGGTAAGAATTAATGGCTTTTCTTTGATGTCAATGTTCGACAAATGGATAACTTCCGCACTTAAACATAAATGTACACAATGTTTTATAGGGGAAATTAAAAGAGAACCAGTTGACGGACCTACGTCATTTGGTTTGGTTGGAATATGTCTACTCTATGTAAGGCGTCATTTGATGGGTGGGTTTGACGTAACCCGGAAAATTACTTAGATCCACGATCTGCACCTGTTTCAACTTTTCCGATTGTACACTTAAAAGAAATAAGAGGTTTTTAGTTTAAGCTTTATAAATTACTAGTCGTGCTCCGCTGCGCTACCTGCGGCTTAATCGAGATTAAAAACTACCAGCTAGCTCTTGGCCAAATTTTATCGAAATCGCTACAGCCATTTAAGCGTGAAGAAGTAACAAACACACACACTCTCAAACTTACAAACTTTCGCACTGATATTATATGAATAAGAGTAAGATTTTCTTAATATCTACTATTCATTAAATTGAAGTTATTATCATTAGAATGATTAATCTGATATTTTGCATTATATTATACAATAAAGGTATTTGTATTTGTATCGCTTAGTTTAGCAGACGGATATAGCTAGGCTTGCCAACTCCAAAAAAAGTATTTCCGGGATTTCCCAGCTTGAAATCTGGGACATGTGTACATCAGGCTGGATATTACAAACATTTAAGACATTTATAATAATAAAGTGAGATAAATACTGGCTAAATGTCCAAAAACAGAAAACCCGACTGCAGGATCCAATGCAATTTAATTATCATATATTATCAAGTTATATATATTTCTAAAATTGGCTATTTAAAGCCCTTAATTTTCATACCCTACTTAACCTAAATGCCCCCATTTTCTTCCAAAGTCAAAATTGTGAGGTTCCAAAAATTTTTTTGGAACCTTACAATTTTCACTCTAAAATCCGCCATTTTGATTTTTTATTGTACCTAATGTCACTTGCGTTATTAAGACGAATCTAACAATATCTCATACTTTAAAATCCATGAAGCAGCTTAGGCTGCAGAGCGTGCCAATCACTGCTTACTCTCGAAAAATATAACGCTCCCTTCTGGCGCAGTCGGGTAAAAAGTAAATTTTTAGAGCTTTTTGTACGTAAGCGATTTAGGTATACGTAAAAGAAGTCGCGAGAAAAACATAGTATCATAATTAGGCAAATTCGACCAGAAGCGGGACTGTCCCAAAAAACTCGGGACGGTTGGCGAGCCTAGCTATAGCTTAGAGCATACCAAATTTCACGAATCTCATGAGGCGTCGCGTTGCTTCCCTGCAATATAGTGCGGTCCTAACTTTACACATGAAATGCTATTTGATATGAATCCTAGTATTCCTTTTTGCAGGTGAGCTGTACGGATACTTATTAAAGTACTGTAAAACGGACGTGTGTAAGACGAGTTTCAACACCTTCTTAGAGCGGACTCTAAAGGAGCGACCACCATCCAGCACCGATACAATAGAAGTCATGGATTTTGTAAGTTTTTTTTAAATATCTAGTTTTTTTAAACATAGAATTTCTATATTTTTTAACTTGCTAAGAAGCAAGTTTAAAAAATATTACTACTACTGCTCACAACTTCAATTACATCTAATTGAAGTTGTGAGTAGTAAATTTCGTTTTCTAATTTTTGCTCTTAGTTTTATAAATTTATTTATGTTTGCACCCGCGGTCGATGGTCAATCTCTCCTTGTCGCACAATTTTTGTGTTTCATTGTTTATTTTTACGTGTCGCCACAATTAAGGTTATAATAATATATAACTAAATGGAGAAGATTGCAAATTTCTTCATGTTAACGCAAGATCTCTAACCAAGAGTAGCAATAGATATAAGTGTTTAGTCCTTTCATTCTTATTATTCATACTGCTCATTGAATTACAATTTGAAAACGAGTAATATTTGAAAGTTAATTCAAATTTACACATTTTAGTCTTGTAGTGTACATTAAACATGTTTCTTCTGTTTCATTTTACAGAGTATGGAAGAAGTAAAGGAAGACTCGCTCGCATTCCTCAAACATCTAGAAGAGTCCCCAGACATGTTTACTGATGATGAGGAACCTACAACAGTTTCTGAAGCTGACGGCTGCAGTAACGTTCCTGAAAATAAAGTAGAAGATATCACTGACAATAGCGATGAAAATAATAGAACAACTAATCGGGAGTTTGCAAATAAAATGGCGTCTGTCAACAAAATGGCACCCATAAACAAAATGGTGACATCTAATACTGACAAGTCAGAAAACATAGCGTCGTCATCAGGCAGCACGACGAAGATATCGGTAAAAGAGACAAAAGACAACAAAATGTCAAATACATTGAAATTATTTGAAGAAATGGAAAAGATAGATGAAGAGAGTGGTAAATTGAATTTAAGTAGTCCAAATAAATTGTTTTTCAAAGACAAGTGTGAAGACGATGCCGAAGATAAAGTACATTTTGAAGTTACGTCCGAAGTGAAAAAGAAAATGTCGAAAAAAATTACTGATTACTTTTCGAAAAAACCCATGTGACTTTGTATACGTGGTAATGCAATAAAATATATTTATTTCTTACATAACATGCTTTTTACTGTCAAACATCATTATTTAGTTGACTTTCCAAACTACAATCCGCTTCATCTTTATCGAACAGGGATCTGCCCCCCCTTGACAAGTGGCCCGCGAATATCGTTTAAGAAAATAGCTTGGCGTGTTTTCAAGTATGGAATTGATATTTTAAAGCGACTAGATCACGTGACTTTTCGTTCGACAATGTCAATAACATACATAAACAACGCCAAGCGATTTTCGTAAACGATAATCGCTTGCCACCTGTCTAGGGGGGCTAAGCATTGTGTAGTAATCTTTACACATGGCGAATACTTTTTGAAATTAAAAAAAATTGAAGAATATTTTAAAATGGTTTTTTAAGAGAATCACAATATCATAATTTCAATTCTTAAAATCTTACATTTATCGAGGAGGATATGAAAGTGAAATAAAACTCGTACCTAATATAATTAAAATTATTTATTATCCTTCATCATATTTCTAGCATACTAAACGTAATAAGTGTATAATAATAAATAATTGAATAGTAATTTAGTTTGAAATTTTAGCCATATACATATTTAACTTGATAATAGTTTTTTTTTAACTAAAACATGCAAAGTAGGAAAATCATTATTGTATTAGTTTCGTAAAGTGACACTATGCTGATGATTAGCTAAATACAGAATTTCGCTATACTAATAAAATAAATAAATTAACATTAACTAACGGCGTTTCCACATTAGTTTCATTTACAATATTTGGTGTAGCAATAACAATGCGTATAATCGGCTATCATATGCACTGAGGGTAACATTTCGTAAGGCGGTGAACGCGGCGTGCGAGCGACGCGAGGAACTCATCCTGGTCACATGACCACCAGGCTCAGCGTGACCGCAGTAGAGATACGAAAGAATTGAACCGACAGATCGTTCGTCGACCTGCTGTCTATCCCGCTGTAGAAAGAAACGGCGGTCACGCTAATGCGGGCGACTCGCACGCCGCGCCACGGATCGGAAGGAAGGAAAGTTTTACACAGAAATATATCGTGCATTTCGTAACCATTGTGTGTTATATAGACTTAACCGTAAATACAGGTTTAATAAGATTTATTGGATTAATTACAACAAACTAAAGTACATCACGGCTTACAGTAATTAGTTTGTGCAGTTCGACAGCTGCTATCATATACATCGTATTGTATTTATATTACGACACAATCATGAAAAATACACAGTAAAATTTAAATAATCCATAACAGAACAACTTTGATGGTACACATCAATTAAAAACGATTCGTAAGCGACTAAAAACTTAATTCATTTAGTCATCGCGAACGACTTCAACAAAATTATTATAAGATGCTTTTGTACTTCGAAATTATTTGATCGCCGCCCATAATTTTCAATGTAACAATATGAGGAAGGCTTTCGAAATCAACGTTAGAAAGTTTAGTAAATTGTACAATTCGTTATCGGCCAAAAATATGTATAAAGTTTCGGTATATTACAAATCCCGTTCTTATAAAACAAACCGAAGGTTTAACTGTCCTATCTTAATTATTCTCCTATAGTACATTGTAGCAAATCTATCGGTATATAAAACTATATATCAAATAAACAGCGTTATCTTTTAAGCGGCTATCGGAGGATTCATGAAAAACGGTTTTTCAATTCCTTACACGAATCTCTATTTTGTTCTATCGTTATTCGAAAAATTATTTATAGGCGAAAGTTATACACTGAGTACGATGCGTCAATGTACAATGTCTTATATTTAAAATACGTTCGCGCAAACGGAACTTATATCGGGAACGTTAGATTAGGGTTCTTTGGACGATCTTTACAAGCGTATATCTTGGGTACCTCGCGGTCCCTTGCTAAGCTAAAGACTGCTCTGATTCTGAATTCGAATGGGGTTTTCGTAGTATGGTTAGTGTTATGCGAGAACAGAGCAGTCCAACGTCTACACTATGATATAAGTTATCCAGAACAGCGTACATCGCGCGTACTTTTCTGACTACGGTTATATGTAAAGAGACTAGTAAGGCGTGCATATTTCAATCCCTAGTTTAATTTATGTTTTTTTTTTATAATTGGTTTTGTACTCTTCATGAAAAGATATTTTCTTTTGAATGGATGCTATGAAATTAATAAGAGACCGCGCCTTCGTAATGTATGAAAGATATTTTAATTCCATAAATGGATGAAATTAGCAATGAAGCGGTCTCCAAGACATGATCATAAAAACGACCTAACTTAAAATATTATTAAAAATATGGCACTGTGAGTATGATAACATAAAATAAAGTTTTACATGAAGAAGTTAGTACGACCATGGTTTTTCCAAAGCCGTATGTATGAAATGTCGAACGCTACTAGTCATACTTAAGTAAACATAAGGCTGTGGATTAGCGGCGAGAGTTCTTACGAGCGATTACGCGTCAAAAAACGCGATTGTGCGTCAGTTGCGCGCGATTACGCGTCAGTTGTGCGCGATTACGCGTCAGTTGTACGCGATTACGCGTTACGTGCGTAAGAACTTGCGCCATCACGCGCTCTATATATCGCATACTCCTTAGCATTAACAGCGTCACCCTGTCACCCGCCCGAGAGGACTCGGGGCAAAACGCTAGTAAGCTCCTAACGTAGATATGACTTTAGTTATGTACATTAGTTGAGATTAGTTTGGTGCTTAGCCCTAGACAAACAAAACTGCGTAGTAACCCTTTACAATGCTATAGAAAAATAAGAGTATTATTAATGCTCGTCAACTATATAAGAAATAAATACTGATTGATATTTTTAAAAGAGAAATATTTTACCAAAAAAAAATTTGGATAAATTTTCAGTAACTTCCTAGTTAATTCCTCTCTTTTTTAAGTGCAGCTTTCCAGTAAGGTAACTTCAACTCGGGGTTCTCGTGTTACTTTTCCGCGTTTCTGAACTGAAGGTATACGAGATCTTTTAGGACGGCGTATTTTCCGCACTGGCGTTGCATTTGCTCACAGTTTGTTTTAAAGACAAAATAAATATATTGCACTCTGCCCTATTAACATTTTGCCCATAAGTTTTGTTTTTAAATGACAAAAAGTGTTTGTTGAATATTAATATTTTTTTTAATAAAAATTCAAACCGAGTGCAAGCAACACCAGCATTACTTTCGCAGAACTATAAAAGTAACACTTAATCTTAAACCATCGCTAATTAACTTACATCACCATAGATTACAATTAAACCTACCACTATATAGATAAGCAATATTCTGGATAACTTATTAGAAATACAGGTCTGCTTTAGACGGCGATTATACTGAGGATAAAGAGGGTAAAGATACAAAGATAATAACCCTTCCTTGCAGTCGGGCAAAAACAAACAGACGCCCGTCAGATTCTCTATCTAATATCTCCCGCACCGTTAAGAAAACAAAGTAGCAAACCGTGCTTGAAGCTAAACTATGCTAAGCGATAGAAGAAAAATGAAGAGGATATGACTAGATCGTTTCGTTACTAGGTTCTACGATTCATAAAAGCACTATGCGCATCTCTCCATCTCTTTATTATATAAATAGATATACTTTATCATTACTATTCTGAGAACTAATGTAGTTACTTTTGATCGTAACATTGGCAATCGTCTTACATACTAGCATCGAGCGGCGTTCGGCGTACCCTCCCCTCTCGTCCCCCCCTTCTCTCCCCGCTCTCGCCCGGACCCGCGCGGGCCGCACCGCTCGATGGTCTACTTACATCTTCTAAACCTTCCGTAATCTACCGTTACAACTTCCACCGCGTGGTAAACCTACAACTCGAGCGCTATGAATCCGTATGCGATAAATGTTTAGTAAAATTTTTAAAAGTTTCAAAGATTTCGAATTTAGTTTCCGTAATACTAATCGTTATCCAATTCTATAGAACGAAATTTACCTATCGCGCCGTCGCGCGGACGGCGCGAGACGCGACTACGAACGGTCACGGGCCCGTGCCGTTTATATTAAAGTATTCCCTAGTAGTACCTACGTTAATATGGGGATGACGAGTAGTCCAAAGGAGCAGGCGAATTCGCAACTAAGATGAGGATGAGAGCTCGGTTACGCTAGACAGTCACAGTATAAAAAGTCGCGACAGACTACAGTGGACCCGAAAGTGAGGCGATGCGGGCGCCGCGGCCGGCCGGCGACCTCGTACCGTCCGTCGGAGTCTGTGTCCTCGTACGAGTACGTCCGCGGACCGGGACCACGGGCGGTCGCGTGGCCGGCCGGAGCCGTGAGCCTTCGGGCGACTTCGTCCGCCACCGTAGCGGGAGTGACCGACGGCCGAAAGTTCGGCGATCGCTGCCTACGTGAAGAACATTAAGATAACATTTAAATAATTGCAAAGCATACCCTGTATCCTAGAATCACTTCGTGGGCGATCGTTTTATACATTCAGAGAGGACATATTCTATTAGAGACGCGGGCGTCGCCGCACCGATTTAAGGGTTACTTTAATGAGTATAAAGATATACAATTTAACGTCGGCCGGGTCGGGGACCGCGGCCGCACCTACGTTAGGTGATATAATCGATATACTAAATATACGTGCTCCGGTTTGGCATCGATTTGTTATGTAACTAGTGGCTGGGGAGGGGCGCGTGCTCCACCGCCGCCTGCGCACTGCATTCCCGCGCGACCCGAGCGGCTCCCTGTGAAAACGTCTCTTCGCCGGCCGAAGATACTCTTCGCTGAAGAGTTCCTTTATATTTTGCCAGGCAAGTCTCGACGCTTTCCCGTCAAGATCGAATCCTCAACAGCTGCATCGGTAGTCGATTACTACTCCGACCGCCTGCGAGAGCGAGACTATCGTCGTCTTATTCAAACAGACTACGTAGCACGCTCGCCGACTCCGGCGTCCCCGCGAGACCACTTCGAACGATCGAAAACGGAACATTCAACAGAAAGCATCACGAATCGAGACTGCTAAAACGATAGGAAGCGTAATAAATATTGCACAAACATGTCGAAGATAAAAGAACTAGGTGACTACGCTTAAACGATAATTTTACATCGTTATTCACACTGCTCACTCGTAACTCATAAACGCCTAAAACTAGAATACTATATCAATATAATATAATTATTTGTGTAAATATAAAATTCTATGTCTCGTGTTGTGTGTAATATTTGACTAGAGGCGGGCGGGGGCCTCGGCTCGCTCGTCGGAGCGCCGCCGTCGCCGGACCGCGAGACTAGCTCTTACGACAAACCAATAAGCCGAGATATTCGATTGAAGCACTAGATAAAAGTCGACAGTACGCCGTCCGGCTCAGCTGAAGTACGCGAAGTGTGGTCCGGCACGGCGCCGCTCGCAGCCCTGACGTATCGTACGGAACGTCCATCGCAGGATTCAGTGTACGGGTCGCGGATATAAAACATGGTAACGGACGGAGATTTTCAGTTAGACGATGATAACCCAATATAAATAAAGGTGCATTTTAATATATAACATTTAGAATTTAATTATAGGAATTGAAAACCATATTCCGTACGATACTTCAATCGATTGGCTCGTTCTGTCTATTTTTATAAAGAGCAACTTCGTACTACAACTAATAGTTTAAACGCTTTACACGAGTCGGTACATAGAGACTTTAAATAAAATTAATTATTAGCTTTACAATCGTCCAGCTTTACAACGTGTGCCGTAATATTTAAAAATAAACATAACATACCAAACAATTCCTTCAACAAAGTATGAAACGACTATCTTTGCGATGCCTACTTTAACAAACATTTGTTTCATTTTGACTAGATAAGTCAGATTTAGTTTAGCTATCGTCTTATCACTCGGTTGAGGTAGCATTAACCTTCGAACTGCTCTAGTCTAATCGAAGCCACTTTTTATAAAAATAAAATTATTAGCACTCGCAACACTGTCAAAAATGTCATTGGCTACTGCCATCAACAAAACAAGGCGTATGAGACCGGATGAACTTATTATAAAGTTGGCATAATGACATAAGCATGTAGGAGACTTCGGAGAAGGTTCCTTTGTCGGTCCATCGACCACAGACAAGGACAAAGAGAATAAGAGCACCCGGTCTCGTACTACATTTTTGACAGATGTCATTAAAGCTGTAACGCTTACTTACAACGGCACACCGGGGTTCGTTCGCCCGCGCGCGCGCGCATTACATCTAAGGTATCTCAATATTATTTTAAATTTATATTGGTACTTTTTGATTATGAATCTATGTTTTCTTCTGTAGAAATTACACTAATTTTGTAATCGCTCGCCTGTTGGCTCCCTCGTCGCCGCTCGGTCGTAACATTAACACGTATAGATATATGTTATAGACACACACACATGAAGTAAATAATTGGGAGATCACGCTCTTGTGAATTGACGTCGCATGGTCGCGGTCCGCCGCCGCCTATGTACACCTACACCTAGATTAGTGGCAGCATGGTTCCGTTCACGAGATAGGCCCCGCTCGAGTTTCGGCACCGAACGTCGTATATATATACAACTCTCATAGTCGCCGGCGACATCTCGAGCACCACACCGATCCGTTATTGTCGCACGATTACAAAGGCTGGCCCGAATGTGGACTCGGGGAGGATCGAATGACTCGCGGGCGGCACAACAGAGCGAAACATCGAATATGCATAGACGGCCTGTACAGTCCATAATTTTGATATATACTTTTATATCACAGCCCATTTGGAATTTACAACACATAAAACACGATCTTCCGAATCGAAGGCCTTATGTATTCGGTCTTACGTTGAAGTGCACTTTGATTTGTACACAGCGTTAATACGAACATTTAATTTTAATGTTAACAACGTGGCAACGTTCACTAATACGTAGACGGCACTGAGCCGTTCGCGGGCGAGTCGCAACGATATCACTACAGTCTCGTCCGTCGCTCGCACGACGCCGACGTCGCTCGCCCGACGTCCGAGCCGGCCCAGCGGGGTAGCTTACAGACACACACGTAATATAATTTAACAAAATATAGGACGATTTACTCCGATAGTGATATACATCGCGGCTTACACTTATGAGGTCGGCGCGGCGGGGAGGCAACAGGTAGCGGCCGGGGGGCGGACGTCTTTGCCGTTATCCTACTGACGACCAAAGTAACGACTGCCGGCGCCCTTAGTGTTTAGTTCGGCGCCTTCTACACTAACAACCGAACGACGAAGGGGCAAAGACGCGTGCGCCGCCCCAGCGTTACGATGCAATATACAATAATTAAAATACATTTGTTCTTACACTTTCAACTTACTTAATAAATTCAGTTTGGCTTTTTTCAAGCAAATAACTAGTATAATAAATTTATGTTAAAAGTTTCAGTTAAATATTAAGTACTTAGAAGTAGAAGTATGATTACAAATGACAAAATTTTATAACGTGTCATTTTTAATAATAATAATAATTTAATCAAAGTTAATAAATTGTATATATATAATAATATAATAGAGTAATTTAATGATTAATCGATAATGATAAGAATGAAGCTTCCTACGCGCTGTTCAATAATTTACTTTAACTAATATAGTATACTCGCCAGCTCGGGCTTGCATATTTAGGTAAGTAATGCAGTTAATGATATTTACTATACAATCAATGTTTATTAAACTTCTTAAAACAGCTGATAGCGCGCGCTCCGGGGCCAGGCGACGAAGTTTTTCGCCGCTTCTGAAAAATGCAATCACGATTTAAGAATATCGCCTCACATAATTAAGCTTAATTTAAAAATCTTCATCAATTTATTATATCCAAATCACAAGATGTAGGTACGGAACCGGCTAAATAACTTGTATGTTTACCTGAGCCTTGCCGGAGCGCGCGGGGACGGCGTCTAAGGTTAGTAAGGTCGGTTGGCATCTTTGGGCCGCTTCAACTGCACCTTTAATCGTTTCATGCCGATTTGAAAACCGTTCATCGCCTGAATCGCCGCCTGGGCCGACGTTGGGTTGTCGAATGAAACGAAGCCTGAAAAATAAATATATTTCAATTACACTCACGTAATCATTTGCTACAAGCAGTTACGTCGCAAATTATATAATAATTATATATAAGCTACGGCCTACGGTAACTATTAACACCCCCCTTTGACAAAGCTACAAGTGATAACGCCATAAAATGCTTCGCTCCGCGACATCTACGGATTATATTGTCGATGCTACGAGATTGCTACGAGTGGCTACATAACTTAATGCTTCGCTATGAGACGTCTACGTTCTATATTGACGTTACTACGAGATTGCTACGAGTGGCTACGTAGCTTAATGCTTCGCTACGAGACGTCTACGTTCTATATTGACGTTACTACGAGGTTGCTACGAGTGGCTACGCAACTCGATGCTTTGTTACGAAACGTCTACGGTCTTCATTGACTTTGCTACGAGATTTCTACAAGTACCTACGCCACACAATGCTTCGCTCCTCGACGTCCACGTAGCAAACGACTTCGTTTGCTACGTGGTCGCTACAATTGTCTATGCAACTCGATCCTTCGCTACGAGACGTCTATATTGACGTTACTACAAGTTCGCTATAAGTGGTTATGTAACATCTAGGATTATAAAAAATAATTCATTCCCATTTCTTACTCACCAAAACATTTGCTTTGATTAGTAGCCCGGTCGATAAATACTTTGCTGCTGATAACATTTCCGAAAGGTAGGAACATCTGCATTAGCTCAGCGTCTCCGAACTCCTGGGGCAAGTGGTATATGAAGAGGTTGCAGCCCTCGGGCCCCGAGATGGAGCAGCCTGGGAACACAAGAAAATCTTTAAAGAACTCACAAATCTGCCCTTAAACACAACGATCGAAGGTTATCCTAGGAAGGGTGAGAACTGAACAGTGTACAGAAGTAAACACAACACAACTACACAAACACAGACAGTCATAGAGTGTGATACGTTTGTACAACATTGGAGAAGCAGACGACGATATACATACCTGCATATATCCAGTGTTAAACAATCTCTTAGTGTAGACTACAGGTAAGTATATCTACGACACATTCATGCAGACATAAACCAACGGATTAGAAGAGTACTTTCGCAATATTGATAACCACATATTGATATTTTTTCGCTTAAATATTACAAAATATTATTTACTATTTAAATTCAGTTTACGTGAAAGAACTCTCCTTAAACAAAATAGGATATCTTTCTTTTTAAATAGTTCAATTTTTTCAAATTTAAACATATATGTTTTGAAATTTTCTTAACGACGTTTTTAACAGATACACAGCAGAAGAAATTAAAAGCGTAGAGATTTATACCTACTCATTTACTGACGAAACGGAAAGTTCTAATGTTGTCAGGAATAGTGAAGATTAAAAAATTTAGGGCCGCCAACAACTTTTTTGTTATTATATTTTGCTTATATGATTGTGAATTAGTTATTTAAAATTAGTCAAAATTATGACCCAACTTCTTATCCATTTTTTAAGAGATTTAATTGAACTGTTACCAAGAAACAGGGATTATTATTGTTAACATTAACAACTGTTAATACAGTACGCGTTACTTGTATCTAAAAAAAAAATGAAATAGCCACACACTTTAATAGTTATAATTATTTTGGCTTCACCTCAGTCGGAACTATAATATTATATAACATGAAAATAACAAAAGAAATTCAAATCGAATTTAGTCGAAGTTGGCAGCCCTAGCAGCTCAGGACTCCACTTACCTTCTCTCTGCGCCGGCGCAATAGTCGACATCGGAGGTGGGATGGGTTGCGGGAACTGGCCATATACCGCTGGGTAAGCTGTCGAACATTAACGCCATTTGACAATGAACACCTATGTCGCGTGTACATGCAAGTAATTAAACAAATTGCCACTAGCACAGGGGACGGCTATTTAACGTTTTATTTACGACGACACGAAGACTGTCGAGTTTATTGCGAATTATGTTGTTTGTGGTTAGTCGTAAAATTAAAATATTACTCGCCGACTGCTAAAAAGGAATGTAATGTATTCGGAAGAACAAAGCTGTGTTAAATAACATAGCTAACAACTGACTGAGCTGGTTGTTATATTACTGCAGATTTTGTTAATCCCGAGTTGGTCCATTTAACATTTCGATGTCACTCTTTTCTTTCTTGGCGAGGCCAAAAAGAAGAAGGAAGAGGCAATATTTTGAAAAACTAGACGGTGAATTTGATTCCATTTTCTTATCACCAGCGTATTTTTATTACGTCCCCTTGGTTTTATTGGAACTTTGTTTAATTACATAGACCACACTTAGGCGTACATTGATTACTCTTACATCGAATATAAAGCTTACAATAATCATTTGATTTCAAAGTTTATACATTGTGGTACAGTATCATTGATCTACAGTAGTGCAACTGCACACAAAATAAATGAAACAACAGAAAACACTGAGACATAGATACATAACTACTGTATGTCCACATATAGCAAAGTGCGAGGAGGTGGCGCTTCTTGCATACAACGTCGTATCTTACAATTTTGTGATTATTGTACAACACACTATTTTCAAAGCCAATGAATTTAAAAATATGCCCTGTAATTATTATTGACTTTAGTCACTTTGCATTTGTAGCTTTCGATATTTTTTTTATAAAGATCAAATTTCCAAAAAATCAACTACTATTTTTTTTGTCTACAATTTACTTACGTTGTTATGGCTATAATATAATTGTCATACACACAGATGAGATTAAATACTTTGAATTGTGAGTAGGTATATATATTATAAAAATCGATAAAAATATTTGTGAAAGTTCAACGCTATCCGTTAAATGCTATAAATCTCATTACCCGGATACAAATATACAAACAACTAATATTTCACTCAATTTGTCAGCTGTCAAATGGGATTTGGGTACTCCAGTTCTGTTTACTTCCTCGAGACCTCCCGCTTCATTCGGCGGCGAATTTTAATTAAAATTTGTCCTTGTACATCTTTATTTTGTCCCAAAAAATATTTGCACTTGCAAACATAATGTAAATTCATTTGCGTAACGTTAATTACGAATTATGGAGCAAATTTCGTGGTAAAAATTTAAGCATAAAGGCTAAAAGGCGGAAGAGGTTTAATTTTTTCGTTTTTATAATTTAGAATACGTCTGACGCTAAGACCATTTTGACCCGGTTATTTCAAAACAATAATAAGACTATAACAAAATATGAACAATAATACATTGAATCAAAATTAGTGCTGTTGCTTCATGCAAGCAAAGGCAGCACTAATTTCTTCGCTTTCTTTGACATCAGATCTATCTGTTTTTTGACATCAGATGTTAAATTTTAAAACAAATATTATGTTTTCAATTAAAATTGTATTCTTCAAATATAGTCCTCACATTTTATAGTCTAGATGTAGTCCATGTAGTCTAGATAATATAATTTAATCACAGTTAACATAATAGTATTCGTCTCAAAAATATCACGTGAATAATACACCAAATAAAGAAAAAAAACATTCCTACGACACTATAATATTTGCATTAATATTTTATCGTGCGTAAACCTCACCATCAACAACTTTTAATTCGACTGGGATTTGATAACTGCTCCGCACCCAGATCTAACCAATAATCGGTAAAGTTTTGAACGTGAATCGTGAATGACCCAGCAGGGGCTATTTACGTTACTCGCATAATTCTTCGAGCTCTGACTCCCATGTTGAAGCAACATTCGAGGCATAAGAATAGAGCCCCGTTTAACCGACTCGACAACATTTATTAGCGTTACTCACCGACTCCCGGGAACGGTTGCATGCCGGGGTACGCGGCGTGCTGCAGAGCCGCCTCCCCGTTGGGAATACCCTGCGTCACGGGCACCGCTACAACACAAACACATTAGTTTAATGAAAGGAACATTTAGAATATTTCAAACGTATATGAATATGATTTATGTGAAATGTAGTCTACAATGATCAAGCGGTAGTTAAATGAATTTATTAAACTTAGAATAGGTGGAAAATTTCTAGGGTTGTCATAACGATAGGAGTAAGCTATGCGTGAGTGTAAAGATCTTGACTATTACTGTGCAATTGTGCTTTCCGTCAATCGTCAGACTACGACCCTAGAACCCTTTTCCAGTTATTACTCATGTTGTTCAATTCTATCTGCCATATTAATATTATAACCGTAAAGGTTTTTATGTGCGCGATGAATGAATTTAGGCGCAATCTATGGAGCGTCATCTGAAGACTCATATTTTTAAACCGGATTTCAAATTCAATTCTATTCAGCACGCGAATTAGTGATGATGGTGGATGATCATAGTTCCAATAGACTTACGGCCGGTAAACGTTTGATGTATACCGTTGGTGTAAACTGCGTCCTGCGGCGGCGGCTGGCCGTTAGGCGTTTGGGCCGCCATGTTAAAACTCGGCATAGTCGGCGAAGGCAGCGAAGGCAAGGCACCGTTTAGCGGCTGACCACCCGTGCCTATCGCCAGACCGGTGAAGTTGTCTGCAAGTACATAGGTGTGAAGTTAGTGTGGAGTGCATTGCATTAGCATTGATGTGAATCCACGATAAGAATTCACGACACATGGAACGTGCGTGAACCTCGCGAGGACTGTCCACATTCTCATTCACGCGTTGTGGTAAAAATAGTGTCTGGTCTACGGCATACTACGTTACGCTGGGCAAAAGATAATCATCAACCTTGATTTAGATAAGCTTTTATTTTTACAAAGAGGGATATTTTAATGCTTATGAAGGACAATAAAGTATTGTTTGCTACTATTACGTATAAAGAAATCCTATGTTGAATATTTTAGGATGGTTAATTGCTGACATACTTAATATGATTATGATACTCTTCCCGCCGCTTATTTTCGAAGAATTAATAAGGATTTAGCACCCTTTTTGTCCTTGTGGGATTGAATTTTGTGTAATCCTTTTTTCTTCATAAATGTTAAAATCTTTATAAATGTTCAAATCCATATTTAAAATCCCTTCAACTGAGCGGGTATAATGTTCTATTCTTAGAATGCGTTGAAAGCCTAAGTTTGTGAGCCTTATCTAAGCTTTAATGCTACTTAAAACTCTATAAAATGTTTTTTTATGAACGTAACATAGTCAAACATGTTGGTTTCTTCTTCTTAAAATTTGTAGTGGACTCTAACGCTACTTTATTCTGAATATCTCAATCTCGATATCGCTAATAAACTGACATTCAGTTTGTCGATTGCAGAATTAATTTATATTTTGTTATGTTCCTAAATAAATATTAAAAAAGAAGGACCTGATGTAGGCGGCACGACAGAGTTGGCCATCCCGTTGAGCGCGTGCGATGCCAGCGCTGTCATGGGGCTGATGTAGCCCTGAGCGGTGGCAGCCACCATCAACGCCGCTTGTTGCTGCAACATCGTGTTGTTTAGATCATTTTGCTGCAATACAAAAAGTAAATTACATCAAAAGTTATTTATGGAAAAAAAAAAGGGAAAATGTAAGGACGGGAGTTATATTTATCTTTACTTCCGTACTCTGTCTGTCTGTCGCTTTTTCACGCTCATAACGCTGAACGGATTAAGCTGAAATTCAGTATAAAAATACTTTGAATTCCAGGAAGGATACTTTTTATCCCGAAAAGATGCACAGTTATCGTTTTCCTAACACTTTCTAGCAGATACATAGAATATATATTTTTCTTTAATTTCAAATAGTTTTCCATATAAAAAAATTAAGAACTGTGTGTAGAAATCAAATCAATTAGAAAATTCTTAATACAGTTAGGAAACCGCAATTTACAAGTTTGTATTATCACAAATATTCAAATTTAAAAATTATTTTAAATATTAAATTCAACGTTATTAATTCAACGTTATTAATTATTAAATGAAACATATTTTTATCAAAAAAAACCAACCTGTTCAGTAATAACTTGCGCGTACGTCCCGTAAGCACCGAACTGATTGAACACGAAGGGATTGAGGAGGCTCATGTTGCCGGCCATCTGCTGCATCCGTCTCAGTTGCCTCTCCTTCTCTGTATCCGCGAACTTTACTACTAAGCTCGAGGAAGCTCCCTGGAACAAAAAAAAATAAATAAATAAAGTACATAATTAATTCTGAAATTTAATTTTCTATCGCTGGTCCTCCAACTCAACAAAAACGTGTACCGCTAGATTAGACTAAATATTTATTAAGTGAATTTCCTTTTTTCTAAATTTAAAATGGCTGCGTCTTATCCCGCTATCAAAATGAAAAATGTTCATTTTCTTCTATCATTATAAACCTAATCTACAAATGATACTAAGTCTCAATGACGCTCGAGTAAGTACAAATATAGCATTCTAAGCTGCGCTGAAAGGAGTTCCTACTTTACATTTTCCGTAACTTCTCTTTACAACAGTTATCTAAGGCATAACGGATCAGTTTCATAATAACTGAGATTAAATAATAGGATCAATAACTCACTAGAATGGGCAGTGCATGTTTTACTGTAATTTACGTATGAAATATTGTATCTGACTCAAAGTGGTATTTATGGCCAATATTTCTTCCTTAGTTACTTGCGAAGACTGGCGAATCTTAGTTGCGTACAGAGTATTATAGAGTGTAAGTGGCGTATAAGCGATAACACTTTAAGTATGTGTCTTTTGTATAGAGTTGACTAAAAAGAAAACCCAAAAAATTTTTGTGTGGGAAAATTCACGATGTTGGGGCGCTTGCACTTCTTGTGGTTTGTGTTAACCATCCACAAAAACGTTTAAAAAAATACTTTTATTTCAGGTAAGATATCCATAGAAAGTTCTTAAAAACAAACATTTCTAATAAACAAAACAAATAAAAACAATCATTTTTGATTTAAATATGTGCCACCTCTGATTGACCGGGCACGATAGACCCAGTGGGAACAGGAAACTTATATAGATAAAAATATAGGTGACTGTACTTTAATGTCCTAAATATTCCATAGAATCCTTAGATCTCAAACACAAAAGCGAAATGAAATAAATTGCTCCGGCAATTGAAAACATTATTACAGTCCTCAAAAATAGATAAGAAATATAATAAAGTTCTTTTTGAAATTACGAATGAGGGTATAATAAAGATGTTATCTTCAGTGTTGTGGATACAGCCGTCTTCAATTTGACTGCGCGATGACCGTCTGAGATACGGACTCCGCTATATTGAATTAAGCAATTCGCACTTTATAAAAGCACTTTAATTATTTATTTTCTATTTGCGTCTTCCACTTTGTGATTGTTTGTGATGATGTTTAGAGTTTGAAATTTGTGTTTTGAACTTTGGGAACGGAATATTTTTAATAAACTAGTAATCCATAAAAAAAATTTGTAAATTGTGTTTGTCTTACACACAAAAATATTTAGTCGCATCATTATTGTATCTTCTTATTATCTTTCTTAGAATTTCCCTTTTTAACTACTATTACTAATTACTCATTCGTCATACGGTCAAAAAAAAAAACGTAAACTTTCTGAAACGTGATTCGTTCACTTAAACTACGGGTTAAATCAAACAAAACGCCTCTATAGCTCTAAACCGAATAGCAAAGTATCTGTTTAACCCTGAGTGAGCATTGTTAATAAAACGAGGGAAACGTGTTTGCCGTACGGCCGGGGAGTCCTTAAAAATGCAAAGCCCCCAGTCCCACTACAATGCGGGAACTAGCGCTTCATTATGGAGAAAAATATCAGCGTAGGCTCGGGCGTGCAACAGGTTGGCCACCCCTGCAACAAGTATGGCTGACGTCCAAAAATGCACCGGCCGAGAAACTTCGCAATAATGGAATAGTTTCCTTCGCAAATTCCCTTTGAATTTTAAATGGCTAATTACCGCACCATTAGCTCTGAATATTTTAGCGTGGCCGGCTATTATTTATGGTTCGTGGTTGAATTTGTAGTTAACTGTATAATTTAATATAGACGATAGTCTGAATAACTATTTAGGGACTCGAGTTATATAGACTTAAGATATAGAAATCGGTGATTAAATAACTTGGCAAATATTTTCGTATGTTTTCAAAAAGTTTTTAATCTTTCGGAAAGTTAACAATTAACGTATACGTTAAGTAATTAAAGACTACAAATTTATAAAATTAATTGCGAGTACTTACAACACTCAACGAATTTTCATTTCCCTTTATAATCCCGTTTCAAAGAAAAACGATAAAAACCGGGCTCAAATTATAACAGATGCTGTCGCTACAGAGCCCTAGTTACAGTGTAATTAAACAATTGTAAATAAAATAAGGAAAATCAAATGTTTACCCTTTTATTATTGGAATTGAGATACGGCTTAAAGCTTTTATTTCAGCGGATTTATTACTTTTTAACAGCAGTTGTAGTTGTTTTTTTTATGGCGAGATTATAAAATAATGGGTATTGAATATTGATATCGAATCAAATATTATTGCTTAATATAGTTTGTTGTTGTTTTTAAGTAATATAAATCCAAAAATGTATTTATATGCTGTTATTTATATTAATGAAACTTACTCATTTTAAACACTACTGATGACTAACAACTACTTTAATACAACTTTTGCCGTGTGTGGTCTGAATACATAATTTAAAGAAATATAGTTTCATTCAATTAGAAGTTGCAACGTAATAAGTTAAATTTGAATAGAACTAAATCCCTTATTCAGCACAAAGTTCTACGCTAAAATTCAAACATATCAAAACACTAATAAGTTCCAGGTACAACTCAAACAGCTTTCAACTTCTCAAATGAGACTAGATTTCATCCAGACGTGGTGTTCACGTGATTAGTAGGTTCAGGTCGTGTGTCGTCATTTCATGTGTCGGCACTGGCGGCGGCTAATGGGCCGAGGGGGTTACAGATGCGAGGGGGCTAGATGCGAGGGGGGTTACAGATACGAGGGGGTAAATACGGGGGGGTCACAGATGTTAGGGTTTTAGCACATAGTGACTTTTGTTGCAAAAATAGCGAGATCGAAGTTAGCGTCAATACTGCCGCGAAGCTTTGCTGTGTGTTTGAAGATCATTCAATTGCGATACAAACGCTACAAAAGAATGTTTGAGATTTCTAAAAGTATGATTCAGATTTTTTTTGCATAAAACCGTTTTGTATACTATTTTGTACAGTAGAAATAGAGTTAATACGCCTACGCTACTACTAAATGATGCCATAATATAGGTACTCGTATTGTATGCTCGAACGTTGGTAGTGCATTAGCATTACAGTACCATGTTGCAAATCCAACGAAAAACGGTATAATTTAATGTTATTAGCAACTTTTATGGTATTTAGGGGGCAAGAGAGGAGACGGGTTATCTGATGGAAAGCATCTGCCGTCGCACACAGACTCTAGTGACTTCCGAAGAGTCGCAAGTTCGTTGCCGGCCTTAATGAGAGAAAAGGGAATAGGGATTGGGGGATAAGGGAGTTTTCTATGAGGCCGTGGTATCACTCTGGTCGAAGCATGGCTCACCACGGCAATGAGCATCCGTACTATGTACTTGAGATCGGAATATGTCTCAAAAAATATGTCAGCACTGTCTCGAGTGTAACTCTAACGGACGCTACAAAAGAAGTTTTACAGTGCCATGTTGCAAATCCAACAAAAAACGATTATTAGCAATTGAAACGAAACTTTGGAAAGTCGCCGTGCGCTAAGACCCTAAGGGGCGGGGGTGCAAGTCGAGAAAGAGCGCTCACGTGATCATTAAGTTCTATTGTTGTCTAGTTAGATGCAGCGCCATGATACATTTACCAAGTTTGTATTATGACATCATCAGCATCAGTATATCTTTGGCTCCATTTAATATTTTTAGCGATAAGGAGGTATTGAAGGTCCGCTGTTTTTGTGGAAACGGCAATTAGGTGAAATAAGAGCGTCCGTAGCCTAGTGGGTAAGATCTTTGGTTCGCACTCGAGCGGGTGCAGTTTCGAACCCCGGTGGAGGCGTGTATCATTGAGACATTTTTTGTCAAATACATAATACGGATGCTCATTGCCTTGGGAGAACTATGCTTCGGCACAGATGGGTCAGCTCGACCGGAGTTTCATTTAGTGAGTGGGTTTACCGGTGTAACTTCCCTAATCCCCCATACCTATTCCCATTCCTTATTCCCTCATAAAGGCTGACAATGCACTTTCGTCTTTTCGGATGTCACGAGGGTAAATGGGCAACGGCAGTTGATTTCCATCAGGTAACCCGTCTGCTCGCTTGCCCCCTAAAATCGTAAAAAATTGTAGAATTAATAACAAAGAGTATACACACGTGTTTTAGTTTACATGTTGTATAGAGTCGACTTTAAAAGTGCTGAGCTGAAAGAGCACCTGATTTGTAAAGATCAAGCCAGGGTCATAAAATTGTCTTATGCATAAGTTGGAAAAAAAGGGTCTTTCATTTCTGCTACTTTCGCAATGTATTTAGATCTCCAGTTTAGGTAATACTGGAGATCTAGATACACAGTTCCTACCCCTAGGTCCTATATACACGTATTCCTATACACTCCAAAAAATCATCACATAGTTTTTGTTTTGTTGTGTCTTAATCTTAAATAACTCCTTAATAAATCATGTAAAATCACTACAGCAAAGGCGTGAATGCATCCCAAATATTTTCAATCACATTAAAAGTTTTCATTTGTCGAAACAAATATCGGGTATAATAAAAACATTGGAATTGGGAGTCCGTGACCCCGCATATCTGAATATTGAATTATACCATTGATGGATTATTTATTCCGACTGTGATTTCAATGTTTGTATTTCGATTGTTTACAATTCTTTCGCCTTAGAGTATTATATGTTTTCGTTGCGAAATTTACATTTTATTATTTAAAATTGCGGCGCTGTTTAAATACAGACTACGAGTTTTTGTGTCCATATGTAATACTTTAAGAGCCGAGTTATGCGATTTATTTTTGGACGACCTTTTCATCATTGCGTTATAAATCCTAAAGTGTTTTTGTCTATGTCTGTGAATTTATTTTTAGATGAATTTTCAGGACTCAGAACATCAGACGAAAAATTGCAATGACTTCAGGCACGAAATTGAAAGAATTCGGCTAGTATATAAATATAAAGCCCAAAAGACTTTTCAGAGAATGTCTTGCAAAGAAGTCACTAAAAAGTGATCTAGCTCTAGTCAACTAATAGGTTTTCAGATACGAATTTCATCGAATAATATCTGGATAAGTTTAATACCACATGAGTAATCGCATTTTTATTGAGATTCGTCTGGCTTTCACCCGCGTAGGGACGGGTGGATGGGTACAAATCCCTCCGGACCGTTCAAGGGTTCACAACTAAAATGGACAGTATGTCAATTTTAGTCTCATGTACAGTCACTAAATAAATAAAATATACATAAATACTTAAAGAAGTTAGACTGAGTTTGATACAAAACCAAATAATAGAGAGAAACAAAAAGAATAGGCGAAAAGCTTATAGCCGAACCTATTTTTGTAAATAGAAAACAGTTACTTAAACAGTGAAAATAGCAGCGCTAAAAGAGCATTTTTTTTTTATTGGGAAAAGTCATGACGCTGGGGCGAGGCACATCATAGGATATTTTGAAATTCATTGTAAAGTTTTCTTAACGCTTTCATATCTCAGCTTAGTCTTTAGCTACTTTTTTGGCAAGTACTTACCTTACCTATGTAGTTATAGCGTTTTTTTTGGGGTAGATTCTACTTGGGGTATTATAATGTTAAATTTCACCACCAGAAACACAGATCCAATGAATTTCACAAAGTAACAAATATTTATTACACCTACGTGTACGTCTAAGGCTTTAACGAGGTTCGAGTCATATTCATTACGGTGTAACGTCCAATTACAGGGAATTGTTAACGCGGCAACTTCACACGACTTTTATATGAGGTAGCATAAACGTGTACTTGCGAATAAGCCTTATTCGCAGGTTTTCTTATTACATAAAATATTACAAGGCAAGGCGTTATTTAAAGGTCAGTTAAACGCTTATAAATTCACAGTTAATTTCACTTTGCTACTTTTAGGTTATTTCATATTGCGACAAGGCGTTGTAATTCAAGAAAGTTGCAAGACGACTTTTATATGAGATAGCATAATCAGTATTCTAGCGAATATGTTTTTTATTACATATTGAAGTATGTCAAGGTAAGGATTTTTCGAAAGTTCAATTGAACGCTTATGAATTCGCAGTAAATTTCATTTCCGTCTGCTAAGGGTCAGTTCATATTACAACGATGTGAGGAAATGACTTTAAAAACAACAGTTACAGGGAATTGTTAGCGCGGCAACTTCACACGACTTTTATATAAGGTAGCATAACGGTGTATTAATTGCGGATAAGTTTTTTACTACATATAATATTGAATTATATCAAGGCAAGGCGTTATTTAAAGGTCAATTTAACGTTTATGAATTTGCAGTAAAAATCATTTCCATTTACAAAAACAAGGCGAAATACGAACAAGCAAAAATAAGCTTAAAAACAACAATAATACAGAAAAGTTCTATGTTACACATGAAAGAAGTAAACTATAAACACAAGAAAGGTTTCACAATTCGACCGCCCACAATATTCTGTTCTTTACATAATCGTTTTTGCGAGTTCTTCAATTCACTTTCAGATAGGTACGGTATGCATCTGCACCTAAAGAACACTAATGCCTTAATTATAAACATTAAAGTTGTTGAGGGAACATGGTATATAAGCCAATCTAAATACTACATAGCAACATACCTCCTTTTTAGATTTAGTTCAAATGACCTTTTCTAAATTAAAGATAGTTCTTTCAGGAAAAATCTAGTCTTTTTGCGTCTATTATCTGCATCTGACTGTACCTACAGAAAATTATACCGCCGTTAATATCCCGTATCTTGATGATGGAACAACATGGTTTATGAGGCCGGCCGATCTGATCTGAGTAACGGCCGGCGCGTCCTGTCACGCCGACAGCCAGGAAGGCAATACGGAGACGAATGGGTTCCTCCTGATAATGGAGATACGACTAATTCATTTTAACTAGATGCTGACTGACGGGTGAATAGAGTTGATTCATGTACTACTAGATGAAGCCCACAACTCCGCAAGCGCAAGTGTCAAAATACGTTTGTCGTGCGCGAACTTTTCCCGGGATAGAATATCGTATGTATTTTCCTGGGACTCAAAGTCTATATACTGTATATCGGCAAAATCGATTCGGCAGTGTAGGCGTTAGGAAGAAAAAGACATATGTTTTAGGCGATTCGTCACAAGGATGGTTATGTTTTTGAGAGTATGTATGGATGTAAAATTGTTTGGCACGCTCTGCTGCATAAACGGCTTGATGGATTTTAACGTGTGAGGTATCGTTAGATTTGTCTTGATAGCGCAAGTGACACTAGATACATTAAAAAATTAAAACGGCGGATTTTGAAGTCTCAATTTTTTCCGTGGATTTAGGTCGAGTAGAGTATTAATATAAAGGGCTTTTGAATAGGTATTTTAGAAATATACCTAACTTGATGTTTAAATTGCAATGGTTCCTGTCGTCGGGTTTTCTGTTTTTGGACATTTAGCTTGTTGCATTCATAACATTAGCACGGAACTGCAGAGATAAGTGCGTGGCAACCTAAGGATCTTCCTACTGGGCAAGATGTTATGCCCGGTCAGGCCGAAGCCAACGTGAAGCTAAAGTTTAAGCTGTCGTCTAGGTATATACCGCCTCACTTAGAAATCTTCGATAGCGCGATGTAGGATTTGTGAGTATCGCCACAAAAGTGTGTATTAATTACCAGAATTGATAAACAAAAAACCTGTGTCGAAAATAAATAAAAATAATGGCTTTTTAAAATATTCAAAAGGAATTTTCACGGAAAAACACCGAGCAAAGTTTTTAAATCCCATCAAACTTTTTAAATTATAGCACAGTTTGAAATAGATCGAGGAGGTAAACATAAGAAATGAATTTTAAATCGAGCAGTGTGCAACTAAAAGCAAAGTATAAAATCAAAGGTATTAATAATGGAATATCAATAACTTCACCGCAAAACCATTTTGGAAACTCGCCAAAGAATAATCGTTTAAAGTGATTAATAGATCGCTTAGTGGAATAAAATAGGAAACCTATTTTAAAGAATAAATTGAATCAAGCAACGTCGGATAGACTCATAAAAACATTGATATATAACTTGTAAATAAAGATAAAACATTTTACAAAACGACGTTTCTTTTTACGGTTGTCGTACAGTGTTGTTAATGGTTGAAAGCAACCGTCAATTTCGTTACAATGTCTCTCTCTATAATTTTCACGGTACGTAGATAACGTTAATAGTGAGCAACAAATGTATTTCACAATATTAGGCTATTAAAAATGCTTTTATGCTTTATTTCGGCCGAAAAAGGTCACTTTTATGGACAAAGTTATGGTGTTACTTTATTGCTTAGCAGTTTTTATACTTTGTTTTATTGATATTTTAATATGTGGACATCATTGTGCGAAAATAGGCCTCGGAGTACAGGTTTGCTATACATATAAAAGTGTTATTAAAAGTGAAAAGACATAATATTTCCCTTCACTTTTACTATCATAAATGAGAAAGTGAGTTTGTTTGTCCTTCATTTACGGGAACGAAACAAGCTATCAACTAGATTTTTGACATAATCTTAGTTGAAAGGAGTAACATAGGCTACTTTTGGTCTTAGAAAACATTATGTTTAATTCAACATTTATGCATTTTCGAATTCCACGCGAAATAAGCCGCGGGGAAAAACTGAGATAAAAATATATCTCTCGGTCGCTTATACTGTTCTCTTTCGGTTTCTCGGTTAGAATTTGATCAATACGCGTTTTGTTACATTTGACACACTAATTAAACGCCGTGTGTGGAGTATTGTCATTAAAATCTTGAATTACAAACCGTTTAGTACACTGCGGTTAACCCGGCCCGCATTTCTAGCTGCGTCTATACGTCAATACCTAGGAGTCTGATGTTCTGATTAATGTAATAATGAATGTGAGACCGCAGATTCAGTCTCACTTAATTGAAACGCAAATGGCGAGGTGTGATTGGTCGGCGCTGAGATTAAACCGGTATAAACCGGTTTAAACGAGTTTGCGCCGGTTTGAGCCTGTGACAAAGAGCGTCAATTGTGAAGTATCGAACGGTCGGGGGTTTGTTGATATTGGTTAAAACAATTAACGCACTACTGTTTGTTATTCAATCAACTAACTTTTACGTTTGATCTCAAAATTTGTGTGTTCTTAATTCAAACGAAGACATGATAGGAAGAAACGGATACGCAAAATTTTTAAAATCCCTTTAAGGTTGACAAGATTTGTCAAAATTATAATGTTTTACTAACAAATTAGTAATCTTTCCAATGTTGTACAATCAGAGATCCTGAAATAGATACAGATCGTGGATCTAAGTAATTTGATCGGGCTATGTCAAACTCAGCCGACAGATCACGACTTACGTGGAACTGACATATTCTGACCAAATTATGTAGGTCCGTCAACTGGCTCTCTTTCAATTTCCCCTATTATACAATGTTCTTCATTAATATTATATTATTTATACAATGTTTTTTTATTCACTCATGTCTTCAAATATTATAGTCTATTCGCTTCATCACATCCACAATGAGAGAGTAACAATAACTTTACATAAAACTAAGCAAATTTTCTCTGAACATCCAATTACGATAATATAGTTAAGAAATGTACAAAGCAGCACAAACAATAAGCTCTTCAGAGCAAAAATGCTACGTTTTATTTAATTAAAAATACAATATAAAACGTTTTCAGAAACATTAAATACCCAAGCTTCTTACTGAAATCTTCATAGCAATTAAGTACGAACATTTAATTTAAGCCTAAGGAACTAAGGGGCCATCTTAAGCAAATCCTTTTGCCATAAAAGTGGTGTAGAACAGATTTGATTGCTATTTGTGGCGAAGGCTTTTCTAAATCTCGCAGCTTTAGACCGTAGGTAATTTCGTTGATATTGCATTTTGTTCTATTTTATTACTTCAAATTTATTGTTAAACATGTAATGTATTTTGATCGTCAAGTAATATATCAACATTGGATTATAGAAGCTTTTTTCATTATATCCCGGAAGAACTAATAATAACAGAATTGTCGTGTCATGTTGTACGTGTTATTTATTTGTGTAGGTGGCTTATAGATAGATATTTAATAGGATGATAGGAGGTTCCCTTTCATTCACTCCTACACATGAACATAATATTAGAAATAAAGAAATCTACACATATAATAAAACAGTGAAATTGGAGTGTCTGTAAATGTAATATTTTTACAAAATAATCAATGTGGAGTACCAAGAAACAATAATAGAACGCATATTGATAAAAAAAATGTCTGTTAGTACGCGCTACTCTCAGAAAGTAATCGACGGAATTGAATAAATCTTTTTTTGTTTAATAGCTATTAGGTCTGGGCAACATATATAATACTTTTTATTCCAGGAAAATGTACGGTTCCCGCGTGATATACAAATTTTTGCGCAATGAAGTTGCGGACACCAAGTAGTAAAATATAAGGAAGATATGAACGTGATTTTTTCATATATGTAGAATTTGGTATAGATAAGATTCAATCAATCAAAATAATGTTAGTCACTTTTGTAGCTTATCCATGCTAATATTATAAATGGGAAAGAGTGTTTGTTTGTTTGTCCTTAATTCACGTCCCAACGAAGCAACCAATCGACTGGTTTTTTGTTAGATATATATATATATATATATGATAAGAGGATGGAGAGTAGCATAGTACTATTTTTGCTCATAAAAAACCTTCTTGTTATCAAAATGTTTACGTGATTTTCGAATTTGTCGATAGCGAAGTCGTGGGCAATAATAAGGCCGAGACACTCCACGATAATAGGGACCTAGATTCTAAATTCACGTTGATGAAGCGCGGGAGTAAAAAGCGGCCAATTTGACAAACGCTTATTCGAATTCGGGTCCGCAATAACTGCCTATTGTATTATTCATCGTCCAATTATAGTAAAAGGAGTTTTCTTCCGCAGGGCCGATCTGAGAGACCTTGTTTGGCTCAACAATCCAGGGCTGTCACTCAAATCTTCCGTTCAAAGTTGAAATTTTCTTTGTTTTGTTTATTGCGAAAGTTAAGGAAACAAAATATATTTTGAAATTTGCTATGTTGATTATTAGAATGTACTTAAATTTAAAATAACCGACGTTTTTAATAAAACTTTCCTTCACAACTGTTTATATTTTGATTTTTATGTAAGTTATGTCAAGGCAAAAAAAACGTTGTTTCAATCATAAATTACTAAATAATCATATACTCGTATATTATGAAAAATTGTATTGTGCCTGAACGTGATTTTGTTTTTAACTTAAAATTAATGCTTTTAAGGCGATTCCAATTCAAAATTGTGCTAAAAGAATCGCAGAAAGTGTGTTGTCTTGAATGAAACGCCTCCGTAAACAGCCCTAAACAGCTTGTTTAGTTCAATATACCTTCATATTAATACATAATTTAATAGCCGATGTGAGCTCACTCGTGAAATCTGATTTCGTCTCCTTGCCCATCACACAACTCCGTACATTTTACCTACGATTTAGTTTTATTCCTTATAGCAAATGAAGCGACACAATACATGAAGCTATTGTTATTTGTGGCTATTTGTGTTACTGATACTGTATACTTGTATTTAATCGGAACTGCTAATTATGATGCAATAAATAGCAAACTGTGCTCGGCTTGAATTTCATCAAAATCAATACAAGCATTAATAATAATATAACTTCTGTGGTCGCTTTACACCACGTCAGCCTGGCCCCGTGGTAAGTACCTGACGGACTTGTGTTACGGGTACCAGACAACGGAAATATATTTAACACTTTTATACTTTACACATATTTAAGATTTTTATTATATATTTAATGGTACTTTAAATGCTTTGACGACCTCTGTGGCGCAGTGGTTGAGCGCTTTGGTAGCTCACGCCGTGGGTCACGGGTTCGAATCTCGCCGACGAAATAAAAAGATTTTCAATGTTTCTGGATCATGGATGTGTATTATATATGTGTATAGTATAAAAGTATTAAATATATTTCCGTTGTCTGGTACCTGTAACACAAGTCCTTCAGGTACTTAGC
>JAOTAV010000030.1:92585-106406 GCA_026546445.1 Cyclargus thomasi | reverse complement strand
AAACAAAGACGGGTTTGTTACAACACCTATAACTATTATTTTATGATTGGATTTGCCTCGAATAGCAGAATACATGTTAAAAAATGAAAACCGATATGTGCATTAAATACTTAATCATTTCGATAAATTCTCATTTGATCGTTAAATGTCAAACATTTGCCAATCCATTCCTGTCAAATACCTACTGTAAATATTCATGTGTGCGTTCAGAACTTTATTTTGTGTAAAATGTCACGGAAGTTAATTAACTGTTATATTTGTTTTTTTTAGACATTAATTTGTGTAAATTGTTTATTTATTATGTAGTTATTTATTTCTGAAAATAATACCCAAGATTTTTTCTGCAGATTAAATGTGTAAATGTCTTTTATAAGTGTCTATGGTTTTTCTTGACCAGCTATTGTATATGTGTGGAAAGTTTTATGCGAGTGCAGAAACGAGAAATAGTCGAGCTTATCGTACAGATGAACAGAGGAATAATCTTCGAAGTGCAAGAAGAGAGCCGGGTCAGCTAGTAATAAATAAAAAAACTATAATATATAATAAGAGCTACAATATATTTTAACCATGTATAGTTTTATATTTCCAAAAATATATCCAAAACAATGTGTTTTTATACAAATTTGTATGCATGCAGTGGGTAGCTTATCCTCATTTCTTTGAGCATAAATAATTCAGATTGAGAATAAATCATTTTTAAACAAAAGTTTTATTATCCGTGGAAAAAGAAAACCCTTCTGTGTTAAAGGATTTTTTGAACAATAAATTTCCGCCTCTATTTCTAAGGCTCGTGTTGACCTAAGAAGTTTGTTAAGCTATCCCTGGAGGGAATTAACAAAGGGTAAAAGAAGCGAGATTTTCAAAATTGACCTGGCACTCTCGTAAGAACGCCCTGTTTATTTAACTTACATTATATTCATACTTCAAAACATTTCAAGATCTAAATTAACTATGGATGAAACATCCGGTAGGCTTTTAATTCCATTTCAAGCATTAATAATAAGTTAAATACCTAAAATATCCGTTAAGTAACTTTTAAAATGTGTCAAGAAATTAATGCGTTCACTGATATTATTATTATTATTATTATTATAGAAGACTGATTTAAGAACGTAAACTCGTTCTATGGCTTGTTACTTTAATATTTTTTGGGTACGAATAATAGGATATAGACTTAACCCAAAAACCCTATTTTCTACACACACAATTGTAATTCCAGTCATTATGAAATCCTAAAGATTTTCTTAGCTGTAATCATTTAAGACTGAAACAAAGAGTCAATGGGGCATGCTAGTTGATTCTGTGGCGCGTGGTTTGAATTCAAAAGTAAAAACTAAGTCTAATTTAAGTTTTAATTTGGTTTCGTGTGTGCCAAGTTAAAACCTTTATAAGCCAAGGACGAGACGAATTTCAGTTTTGTGTTCGAACATATTATGCCTTATTGAAATACTGTGATAAAAAGTAATTATATCTCTATTTTTATCGTTTTTTGGTATAAAAACGATAATGACTATAAAACGTAAGATATTCACTTCATTTTAAAGTTGAAAAAAGTGTCGAAAAATATTTTATTCGGTTTTAGAATTGACGTTAATTAATTTTTCTTAATATTATTGAAAGTGTTGAATATAGTATTTCTGATACTTCCATTATATCATATTAAATTTTTCAGTGGGAAAATATGTTGGGAAAGATATGGAAGTAGGCAAATTACACTTTATAGGGCCGGATTTATTTACAGTGTGTTAATGCATTTTTAATATACCGTATACAAAACACAATCATAAAATAATCAGTGGGCAGCCCATGCAACGTGTAATATAATAACGACATTTTGTGTTTACAAAATGTCAACAAAACGATTTCGGAATTTACTTTCGAGCAACCGTGGCCTAGTGGGTAAGACAATTGGTTCGCACTCGAGAGGGTGTAGGTTCAAACCCGGTATTAATGAGACATTTTCCGATCTCAAGTACATCATATGGATGTTCATTGGCATTATGAGCCATGCTTCGTCACGAATGGGCCGACTCGACCGGAGTGTTGCCACGGCCTCACAGAAAACTGGCGTGAAACAGCGTTGTGTTCAATTTCGTCCAGTGAGTGAGTTTACCGGTTCCCCAACTTCCTTAATGCTCTACCACTGTTGTCATTCCCTATTCCCTTATACAGGCCAAAAACGCACTTGAAAATTCTTCCAGGCGACGGCAGTTGCTTTACATCACATAACCCGTCTGCTCTTTTCCCCCTAAATAGCATTAAAAAAATACACAAATTGTTACTAGTATTTTATTCTAGTGAAAATAAAAACATAATTTTATATAACATTAAGGATTCAAAAATCTTAGGTTTCATAATTTTATCAGCAAAATGTAATTTCAAGTAGGGCAAAGAAATTAAACGCTAATATTTGAAAACAATCCCAATTTAATATCCGTTTATACAATAACGAGAACAAGTTTAAAACTTTATATTAAATAACCAAAAAGTTTTATTCCGACGTAATTCTATTGTTAGTATTGTAATTATAACAAAGGGAATATTTGGTTTAACTTTAAAACGAGCATGTTAAAGATATTCGAAAGAGCAACTCTGTAGTCTAACATAAAATTGGGACATGGCTAATATTAATAAAGTTGAAAAGCCGATGAGGTTCACGGAGGGCGGGGGACAAGAATTTCGAATACAAATTATTAGCTTTTGTTGGAAAGTAAAATCGATTATAAATTACGATTTCGTGGCCTTGTAGCCGCCTAAATAGAATTTATTAAGCAAATTTATAGAATCGCCACAGCCTGGGGGTGTTTTGACCGAAGAATTTTGGGGATATCGAAGGAATATTGATGCAAATGTGGACCAGGGGTAGTTAAAACGAGGGTCTACTTGAAAAAGCCCAAATTTACGAGTTTTGAACATCCCGTTTGTTTCACATAATTTCAAAAATGTTCGCCCTTTTCCATTCCGCTTGACATTATTAGAATATCTTTGTTTAATTATTTTGTGCACTGGAACCTATTATGGAAAAAAATATCCCAAATTTCACTCTAAAAATGTCTTGGAAATATGACCTGTCTTGGAGCTTGCTTGTATTAATTTGCTTAGAAGTAAAGCTGATTTTGTCAATACCAACCTGCTATTCCAGCTTGAAGAACTAGCCTCATGTATCCCGAGTGTTTGTTTTCAAAATTGGCGGCATGGTTCATTAACCATCCGACAAAAAAATTTTCATTTTCATATAAAACGCGTGGTTGAAAACCACAAAATGACAACAAAACACTTAATTGACAATCGCGGTTTGTATAGAAATTTGACACAGGGTCAATGAACCATACCGCCAATATTGACTAAAAGCATAATAGTTTCATATGTACCAGAGTACAGTATTTTCTCCATGGCTGCGTATATTACGCGAGCACTACAAAGGTGCTACGTTCGAACTATGCAAGTATTATGAAAGTGCTACGCTCGACCTACGCGAGTACTACCAAACTACTACGCGAGTGCTACGCAAGAACTATGGCTACGCGATTGCCTGAACTATGAAATCATATAATTTTCTAGCTTATGATGATGTTTAGTCTCATTTTAATTATTAATTTCAATATCGTAAACTTGTTAATAAATCCTTCAAAGTTAAGATCTTCGAGTTTATTATAATACAAAATTGTACCAATAATTTCAGCAAGCTACTAAAAACTTTTAAATGTCCACTCGTAAAATGAACATTAATATTAAAGCTCAAAACATCAATTTATTGGAACCGAGACGACAGATACTATGACTATAAAACGAAATATGAGATAATTTTCTTACATATTCCTCACTATAAACTTTGTCGTATAAAAACTTATACAATTCTGGACTGATATATTAATATTACATTCGATAACGTATTGTTATTTGTGACTCAATAGCATCTATGCATTCCTATCCAACTCTTACTACTTACTGCATTAGAATGCTAGTATTATGAGAGTCGAATGAAACGACTGTCGAGTGTAAAAATATCAGAAGAAGTTCTCAAGAACCTACTAATAAGACTTTACAATAATAAGGGCCTGATTCATCGCATACTGATAAAGTTTCTATAAGGCTACCTATATTTTTTTTGGACAGATTCTCCATATAACATCTGTCGAATAAAGTTGTGGAAGATCTGTAAGCGGTGAAACAAGTCCCTCAGATGACTAAAATCTATTTCTAAAGCTTAAAATTGACATGCTATTTCATTTCTAAATATGTTAAGTTAATGACCTAGGCACACACGTTTATATTTTTACAATAAGTTAAGCGTTGCTGGCTTTGTGCTCTAGCACACGGCGCGGCTCTTTTTTAGGTAGCGATGCAATTGCGAGACAACCGTCCCACCAGCTTACTGCTCGCTGTCATTCAATACGGTCGCACGATTGCATCGCTACTGTTGAGCTACAAATTCGGCTATCAAGCACAGTAATGGCACGGTTGAATTAGTGATTTTACGCATCAAAATTAACATACATTTATTATTCTATAAAAAAAATATAACAACACTACCGTCACAAAACCGTAATTCAAAGTAACAGAAAAAACTATTTCTTTCACGTAATATTCACGAGCGTTACACGTGCGAATTGTAGTTCACATACGATATTATCTAAAGGAAAAATGGCTTCAGACGTCGTATATAAGTAAGGCGTTTATCGAATCTCGTTCTAGATGTGATAAGGGTTTTGCTGCCAAGTAGATTGTAACCTTCCCTGACATCATAAAGGCATCGCGAGGGTAACTTGAAATGTGGATCTCACAATTTTCAGAGGATCTTATTTATTATTCACGTGCATAGTTTATTATTACGCATTACTATCTGAAATAAGATCTCGAAGCGAGATTTAGTCGTCACCGGAAAACCCGTTATAGAAGATACTTAGTTTCATAAAGGGTATTTTTATTCTATCGTAATGCAGAGGTAATTACCATAAAAATTCAGAACCCGTTCCACGAATTTAAAATTAACGACCCAATAACCCATTAGAGGAACAAGGAAAATAGGGGAGGCGCTGTGAGGTATTATAATCGATGAAGGTTCAATATATTATAAATATTATCATAAAGGTAGATGTCTAATAATAAACAAAAGCAGTATTCAACTTTATAGAGAGAGATCCGAATTTTCAAATTTTATTTGCGTGTTTGGAAAATTTTAAACCTAGTAAGGTTTAAAATTTTTACAAACTTAAAAAAGGTGTGTCCATTTTGAAAGAAACCATAAATCTGCTTTGTATGTTCTCATAAATTTCCCGAGTGCCGTAAACTCTTTTATCATTATCAACAACGTCGACATAATTATTTACATATGTAGGTATAAAAAAAAATATTCCACAAAACACCAAATAATCCCAGTACACGTGCCCGAAATGCGTCCAAAATCTGTCCTCGCTGTCAATTATTTCCCTATCAAACCCACGTACAACTCCACAACTTATAAAAAATGTAGTCCCCTTCAAGTAATGGGGCGTAGAAGGAATATTCTTCGGAAACTTTTCCGGGCAACCAACTGGTACTGGTTAGGACATGATAAAAGTTTTATGTAGTGCTTACGACTGACCCGATAGTTTAGGAATCCATAACGCGTTATGACACCTATTACAGCTATATCGTGAACCGAAAAGACGGGAAATGAGACGAAAATTTTATAGTATGACCACCATTTCTTGGATTTTGTAATTTTTATTTCACAATAGACGGGAATGAAACTAGCTTAACTAGCAAACTAGATAGCTTGCTTTTGTTTTACTAAAAAAGTAATTAAGACCTTTAATAACTACATTAGTAGTATTTAAAATACACGAAAACAGAAAAATGTACAACCATAAAGTATAAAATATTTGTAGAAAACTAATGGTACAAAAATATTGAGTATAATTTTAATAACATCATTCATAAATAAAACGCTTAAGTGCCTTAGTTAATACAGTTTGGATGATTTATTCTTTTAGGAGACAAAATAAACTTGCACAAGCAAAACTTGGCACATTAATCATTTTGAGAACTTGTGATAACGGTGCAATTCTTAATTATGAGCTTCTACTACTTACGGTAGCTCTAAGTAAGAAAAACAAAATGCATTAAATTATAAAAGAAAATAATATTTAACTTTAGTGACTTAAAAAAATAAGTTTCAGTTATTTCCAAGTGAAAATTCAAAGTCCAAAAGAAACTGAAGTTTTGCGGCCACATCACAATATCGTTGTGTCGATACTGTTATTAGTTGAAAAGCTCAAAATAAAAACGCCAATAGTGTCTGAAAACAAAAATAAAAAAAAAATAAAAATAAACAATCTCAAAAAAACAAACAAAAAGTTAATAAGGAGTTTAAACTTTACTTACAATCACAGGCGGCGGGTATTCAACTTTCGCCGAACGCAAAATATCTACCAGATGAACCATATGGACAGATGAATTAGTCCGAATTTCAACAAAAATGTTATGGATTGAGGGTTCGAAGGTAAGCACGTTCGTACGGTAGTCGGAGCGGAGCGGCACAAGTTTCCCCCGCGACGGTTAAACGTTGACTAAACGGCGCGCGAAGGCATACGCACGCGGGAGAGGGGGTACGCACTCACGCAGCCGTGACAGCCAATCGCGTGCGTGCGTCGCGCGCACCCCCGCGCCTCAGGCCCCGCCCCGCGCCCTCCGTCACCTCACAATCGATGCCCTATATTGCATTAATTATTTAGGAAACACGCAATGAGATACCACAAGGTGGCAGATAAGGGATCTTCGGTCTTAAAATAAATCATCGCCTCTTTTTACAGTGCAGCGGCTAGCGCGGGCCCCATGATAACGTATTGCTCGAACGTCACGTTGTGCGACCGATAGCGTGATTGTTTTTATTTTGGATCGTAGCGTAAACATGTTTTCACGCTACGGAACTTGCTGATTACAAACTGGTGATTTTCTTAGATTACTCTTTGGAAACAGCGATTGTGCACTATCTAGTGAGGTATATAAATTAATCTAGTGTTTATATTCAAAGTGAATGTTAAAAATTGTAAAAAATACTTCATATATAAAAAATCGTTACTCTGAGCTAAGGCTAAAAATATATCTCAGCTATTTTCTTCTATTTATATAATGCACTCGTTCTATTTGATTTTATTATAGTAAGCCTCATTCTTATTCACATTTCCTTCGAACATGATTGCGATGACGGCCCATTATTAGGTTTATGGTAAAGTCTTTTCGCCTTCCATTTTTTATCTGAGTGCGTTTTAATATTATTTTTTATATCTTTTATCATTCGTCTTTTTTATTTTTGTTTTGAATATACGTTATTTTAAAGGTATGAACGCATTTAAGGCAATCTAAAGTTTTATAAATAAAATTTTAAAGATTTTTATTCATACTGCAGGTTAAATATTTGGTATACTATGTTTTCAATAGTCTGAGTAGCGTGATTTTAATATTTTTACTGGTAACATTTTTCTGGTGTCGATCTTTGTAATTTATGGTTTGCGGTTAAAATTGGACTAAAAATGATTTTTATGACTTAGATATTACTAGCGTAAAAACGCATCTTTATGGGGGCTTATGAGATTCTTAAAATTCTGACAGATTTTTAAAAATGAAATTTTGCGGTTCTGGATACGTCACGTGGAATCTGAATACTCTTCGTTTCGGTTTTTCTACAGTTGCGCGTCCTAACTCATATATGACTATAGGAGTACAACATTATTTTTAATCACCTGCAAGATTACTCACGCTACTAGGCTAAAGCCCAAACCTAAAGATGTATTGTAATTGTGTACTGGTAGTGGAATATAGAGGGCTCGCTTCGCTCGCTCATTGACATATCAATAACAATAGGAAATATGCGTATAAAAGAAAATGTATTTAATACAATTTTTTATAATAATGGGTTAAATAATATACAGAATTACAAAAAATCTCAGATTTCTGTTGAGAAGTGAGTAAGCTATTAGCGATTTCAGTTTTCTACCTATCTTTTTCTCTCAAAGCGTAATTCAATATGAACTTTGTATGCAGCTTATAGACTTTGACGTCAGTGAATATCGGATCTCACTTTCTAACTGACTACTTTAAAGGCTTAGAATTGGACTACATCGTTTGTCAATAACGATAGATTTATTTAAACAAAGAATTAAAAATCGTTCATATTCCATATTATGCTCAAGTTCTAAGAAAAACTTACAGATATTAAGATACTCTGGTTAGCTTGTCAATACCGACTAGAATAACTATAAATGATCAAAATCTTATTTCCCTACTACATTGTATGAAACCGTACAATTAATGTTTGAATTTGCCGCGTTTTTTTAGCTTCAACTTATGTTAGCTAAACTATAATGCTCATGCAAATCTTCTATTTTGTGCAAAGCAATTTTACATTATATATGAAACTATTTATAATGTAAAATTGCTTTTTATTTTTATCTGTAATATTAGATTTTATGTGAAAGATAAACCAAAGAAAAAGGAGGCTACATCTAATTTTGTGTCACGTTTTCGCTTGGCTTGTCGCGTTGGGGGTCATGGAGATTTTTATATTTCACCAAGTTTTTTGACGTCATACAACAAAAGTGGAGTGACAGTATTTACAAGCAAATTGCATGGAAAATAAGAAAGATAATTTGTTTATTATTATTTTAACAAATTTTCTATATATAAATTTCTCCCAGTCATAATTACACGAGGCATAATAATGACTGGGTTAAGGCTTAATTAGCTTTATTTCTGAAATAATAAAGTAAGTAATTATGAAATAGAGAAGTAAGGTAATAAATTGTAATAATTTTTTTGTTTTTATTTATAATCTGTCAAGTAGTTGACTAGCTGTGTCATCCAACCAAGATAGTTTAAAAGATAAAAAGCTTGAAAAACTAGTCTCGTGTAGTCCAAACACACCTACCAATAATATTAGCCGGGGAGGTGAGGGTGCTATTATTGGAGTAACTCAAGCGTCCTAGAGACCTAGTACGTTTTATAAATAAGGTAAGGGTTTGTAAAAAAAAGCGATTATTAGGTTATAGCGATTCTTAGGTTATAAAAAAGAAAATTATTTTTAATTTATTTATACATTGAGCATTTGTTACACGATTTTATACAGCATGACCTAAAGCATTTAACTGAATATGACATTAAATATTTCTAAAATATGACGCTTTATTGTTCGATATTATTACATTTAAATCATCAGTTCTGTAAGTAAAAGTGATCTTCGGCGTATTTTTACGCCTCCAATCTTAATCCGACGATTTCAATGGCATTTCAGTACTTAAATATAGCTTTTTAAGAACCGAACTAACTGAGAAATCAGATTTTTTTCCATGATAATCAGAGAATTAATTGAAAATAAATTTCAATTTTCAATGTAATAGAGATATGCTGTTTATGATTTCTCTCTTGCCTAAGTAAAAAAAATTAATTCCTGAATTCCCTTATTTTACATCACGCTAAACATTGAACACCATACATTTTCTGTAAAATATTATCTTCAATGCAATAAAACATCCCGATAAACTACTAGACACGTTAATTCAATTAGCATAAAGTATAAACTATTGATATACCAATACTGATTCAAGAGTCCTCGTATGCTAGTATCTACCGTAAGTCAAAATGTAGTCCCGAAGGCGCATTCGGGATTCCGTTTAGTAATATTAATTCGCAATCACGAAGCATAAATAAGTAGTCGATCCATACAAACATAAGGAGGCTTCGCAATGTATTACAGGAGATTTATTGGTTTGTAACCTGTCAGTGCTGTGCAAATTTATTTTCGGCGGGGGTTGGAGTTGGTATCTAAATATATGGAAGAATAGTGAGAATCTTTGTTGGGTTAGGTTAGGTTACTTGTGATTATAAGTGAGTAGCTAGGAATTCGGTCAAGCTTTCAGTAGAATAATAATTTTGGAATATTACTAATACAATATTAATTGAATTTAAATTGTATTTTATTTTATAATCTTAAAAAGATTATTTTTCAGAATAATTATAATATGGTTTTTGTAAAAGTAACGTTTTTAAGCCAATGTTTAACATTAATAAAACTCACTTGTTACTTGCACTGTTTCCACTATATTTACTGTTATTTATAATTTATAACAATTTTATAAAAAACGACCGGTTCGACCGTAACATAATGTATTTCGAAACCGGTCGTGTATTGTTTATTGTACATTAAATTGTTATAAATAACAGTAAATATATTGGAAACAGTGCAAGTGACAAGTGAGTTTTATTAATGTTGTTAGTGACAGAACTTCCTGCATTTTTCAGCTGAAACTACGCACTAATTTATCCCTGCCTATTACCGGTATGGAGCTTGTAGTTACAGTAAGAATAGTATTGTCTTTTATGCACATTCATTCAATACAAATAAACATCATTTATAACCTATGTTTTGTATATTCATCTAATAAAAGCTTTTTCTTTTTTTTTTTTGAAAGGTTGTTCATTTGCAACACATATGAAAACAGACACTGGACTTCTGAGTATTTCAACCAGAGTTTATCTGTTCGATAACGCTTTTGATTGGTTAGTTTAAAAAAAATAACCAGTCAACGACGATATTAAAAAGATAAACTCTTGTTAAAATTACTCAGAAACCGGGCATTAAACATTCGTCAAAGGCAGTAAATTAGTATGCTGTTCATAGGATCAGGTCAATGACGAAACCGATAGAAAACCTACAGTTTATCACAGAAACAAGATTGTAAGTAACTTTTTCAGTAGCAAAGCATATCAAACCTCCCTCTTCTGAACCTAAATCTAATCCAGCCCCGGCCAAGGTCGCAGGAACGATTCAAATATAATTTATTAGTATACACTGACAGAGTACCTTATATTTTAGTAAGCAAAATTTTACTGCAAACTATAGATTTCCATTTCTGGATAAATATATTATATGTGTATTAAGAAGTCCCTTCTTGAAAGAGAATCACTAAGACAAAACTAGATTCATTTCTTAGCTAGTAATCTATATTATATTAATACAAGAGCGGAAAACTTTGTACCCGTAAAGAGTTTACGTAAGACGCGTAGATGTAAAAGCATAAAATTTCCACTGATTACATTAGATATAGAGGACGAGCGTAGAATGCCAATATAAATTTAAAATTAGCTTTTATCTTACATTTTTTAATAAATAAAACGCTACGCACACTACAATATTTACTACCATATTTTGGCATTACACGACATGAAATTTTCTTTTGTTTATGGTTGACGTCTGTGTTTTTTTAATGGCCTGTTAACGAGACCTTTATGCCAAATTGAATTCTATGTTTGAATTAAGAAATATTTATGGTCGAATGTTGACCACAGAGCAGCCTCTAGTCTAAGTTAAATCGTTGAAGGTTTTTTTTTAAATTGTTGTCTAGCCGACACTAACTTAGTGTCAGCTAGACAACAATTAAAAAAAAAACCTTCCTGTCCTGGCTTCAACGACTGGTCTCGTGTATGGGCATGATACGGATGCTTTCATATTTATAATAGGTATCTAACGTTAATCGCACAAATTAAAACTGCAATTTAATGAAATATGAATTTTAAATAGAACGAACAGCATAATCAGTTCTGACATAACTTTATTCAATGGGAAAATTCTTTTCAATTCGTCGGTGTTTAAATGAAAAATTGAATAAACGAGGTTGATATTGTCTCCGGCTTATTGTTTAGTGTAATTGTACGTCCGCCTCCTCAGCTGCAGCCGGCTCGGGGGTAATATCCTTATTATCTGCAAAAGAAACTGAGAAGAAGTCTCGCTTCTGAGTCTCTAATTGGAGAATTAAAGTGTCAGGGCTACCGACTAAGGCGGTACAATTTACCTTCCTATTAATGTAATGATAAATTAAATATACATTTCATACATAATTTGACGTTTTTTACGAAGTTATATGGTAACCTACGACGATCCATCAGTCATTATGTTACGAACGCGAAAGTCTAGACATGTATGTTGTGGATATAATGAATGATTGAATTCTGAAATAAAACGAAAGCAAAGCATCACTCCTTAGAAACCTCATAATATGTTTGTTTTTTGTTTCCATTTATAATTAGTAACGATAAAGATATCAGTACAAAGCAGTGGCGTAACTAAAGGGGGCAAGACGGCAAAATACCACGGGCCCCCAGCCGGAAGGGGCCCCAGATCAGCCCCCTGGACAAGTGGCAAGTGATTATTTTTACAACAACGTGTTTTTGTATTGGATTGACATAGTGGAACGAAAACGAATTTACCACGGGCCTCGAACGGTATAGTTACGCCACTGTCCCAAAGACTACTTTGTATATTTAATTCTTGTTATTATATGTATATTTTGTCCAAGGGAACAAATAATGTTTTCAATTTGCACATTTTCCCATCTAAAAGGCATACAACAGTCAACAACAGCAAACAGAAGTGTTGAACAACAACAGAAAATGTTGCAGGTGCTCGTCGGCTACGAAAGTTCTTTCCCATCGGACCCATTTGCTCGTTTGTGAAATGTTCCCACGAGTTGTTGGCTCATTATCAATATTGGCCAATTAAAACACATATCCGTTTCTAATAAATAGTTGTCTTTAGGTATCTTCGTAACAAATAATTAAAGAGTTTAGCGTATTGAAATTTTGTAAGTAAGTACGTTTATTTGCAAAAACTTTTGTTATTACTAATTCTTAGCTTTAAGGTTAGAATTTTACCTTGTTGGTTTTACAAAATTAAATAAATAAAAATAAAGTTATTGCTTGTCAGGCAGTTTAAATTTAGTGCTTTATTATATACTAACGCCATCTTTTGAGCATTCGTAATAAACATAAGCTTTTGTAAAGCTTTTATATAATTATTTTTTTTTAAATATAAATGCGTGTTTGTGATTTCAGTATTTTTTACCCTGCTATTTTATATTCATAATTGCTTGACAACACGTACAAGGGCACTTTCGAATTAATACATTTTTAGAAAAATTACAATTAATAATGCTACATAGCAATGAAGCTCGTTTAGAATGATATTATTTTACTGATTATTACTAAACGTTATAACCGTGACTGTTAGACTGTGGTTTAACGATTTATACAAATTACCTCCTTTATACGTAATTCAACTAAATAAACTCCTCAATACGTATTCAGGAGATAAATCGTACATTTTCTGGGATAAGGAGTATTTCGGAACCAAATTTTAGCAAAATTGGTTCAGCGGTATGCGCTCGAGGTAATAGACACACAGATGAACAAACGGACAGACATACTTTCGAATTTTTAATATCAGAAAATATGGATTAAGATATAGATTTATAAACGAAGGCCTCACACAAGCAGCGCACACAACATGTTAAAGGACAAGTAATTAGGAAAATGTTAATGGAAGTCGCATCAAACATTAATTTAATTAAACATAAATAATATAAGTCGTGAAAAACTAAACTAGCCGCGGTGAGGGTGGTGGGGGTTTTTTCTCCGCGGCCTGGGGGGTTTGAGGGGCGTGTTGGGGGGGTCGATGGGGGGTGGGGGCGCGTAATTACGACCCCCACCTGGGGGAGACGAGGAGCTCTCAATAAAAAAGGTGTTGCGCAAATTTGAGCTCGGCTAGGGTTGATACAAACTGCGATGTGATAGTCTACACTTACTGCCTACTGTATAAGCCTCTTGTATTAACGTTTTATAGGATTCTATTTATGCTTGAATGATACCTTCACTAGACATGAAAATATTACGTGGTCTATATTATCAATCAAATCAAAATCTTTTTATTTAAGCGCCTACCACCGGTTCGGGAACTAACCCGGCGAGAAGAACCGGCGTAAGAAACTCGCACGGGTCCATCTTTTACCT
>JAOTAV010000030.1:74571-86613 GCA_026546445.1 Cyclargus thomasi | reverse complement strand
CATTCAAATCCATTCAGTAGTTTTTACTTGAAAGAGTAACAAACATCCATACATCCATACTTACAAACTTTCGCCTTTATAGTAGTAGTAGGATAGTAGAATGCAGTACTATTTTTAGTTTTTTCTTAAAATATTCTAATTATTTCACTTTTTATAGTATTTAGAATATATTAATATCTCCTTAAGGAACTTACCTCACGACCGGGCTAAATAGCAAAATGGCGTGATGTAAAGCTCCCTCGATAAAAAAACACCCTGTTTAAAAAATTAAGAAGTAAACAATTTACAAATTGTCTGACTTCTGATTACACTAAAAAATGTTGTTTGGACCGCTTCGGGCGCGGGCGGGGTTATCACAAAAATTTTCCTTCAACTCGTTATAATTATTCAAGTAAGTTTCTAATATTTCGTACAATTATACGCTCAAAGTTTTTTTACAAACGCACTGATAAGGAAATCTTAATTACCTACCAAATAAAAAGGTGAAATTTTTAACAAAGGGTATTTTGTATTTTTTTCAGCCCAAAACAAATTTGCATATTTTGCTTCAGTGCTTAAAAGGATCGAAGCATTATTTACATTAAAAGAAGTAATCGATTTTGTTATTTAGGAACTACAAACAACTACATAAGTTTAAAGTTGATAAATCGATAATAATATTTTTTGAATCGTTACCAAAAATTTTGATTAAAAACTGAAATTTTTGTTTTTGTTAACAGCTATATCTTTTGTATTAATATCATTTTGTGGGCATACTAATCAGCATGAAGGCATTGTTCTATATTTCAGTTAAGGGATAGTAAATTTGTGTTGGCGTGAAACTCTGTTCCAATAATTACGTTTACAATCGGGGTTTGGCAATCGCCCGACAAGCTGGTTTATTACGCAGTTTTGACCTAATCCACTTTTGCAAATTTTTTCATAAACATTATTCTGTTTTTGAGAAGAACATTTATACATTATACAACACTGTAACATTCTGGCAATAAGATACTATTATGAATTAGTAATTATAAGTCTTTTCAAGATTCTACGGCAAATTAAAGATGGCCAGACATTAGCAATAAAAACTTTAAACTGTATTGATTGAAACAAAATTTGAAACTGTCGTCCTTTTTAGGTACTAAAACAACGTTTGATGCCCATGCTGATTCACACTCTTCAATTATATCTGTATGCAATAGTTTACCTAGCTCTACTCTAAGCGCTTACTTGCGTATTTCTGACATACGATAGGGACCTCCCTAGACTTTCACCTGAAGCTATAGGCTCCTGGGATTCATTCACCTTCATGTAGTGTGTGGCAAAATCCGTAGCAGGTCCCTGAGATTTAAACTGATCTGCTTTAATTTTAATAAATTTGTTCAGTTTAAGTCTCTCACTTAAAGTCAGCTGCTTTCCTTCATCAGCGAGTAACGAAACTTTGGTGCAATTATTCAGTTCCGCGACTGGTTCGGGATTGGTAAGGAAATAAAATTAAACAAAATGAAAAGTCTGCTCCGGTTTATCCCTAAAATACCATTTGTCATGCGGAATGTCCAGGATAATATTAGCCTTCTTAACGAATCTACGACCTAACAACGTCTTAGTTGAGGCTCCTAGTAAAACAAGCAAATCTACAATAATTACATTGCGATCTAAAACAGTGACTTTTACATCAGCGGTAAGTATTTTTTTTTTACTATGCGTTCCATCAGCCAATCCTATTGTACGCTCTGTCTCTCTAAATTGAACACCTTCTTCAACTAATACAGAGTACAGCTTAGTACTAGCTATAGAGTGAGTTGCGCCGGTATCAATATTAGCCACTTCTTCGCGGTATAAAACATTAATAGATACGGTAGGAAGTGAAGTCGCATCAATATTGCTAAAGATATCACAAGCCTCGGATTTTTTTACATAATCACCCTGTATACTTAATAAATCTCGATTATTTTGCAAATTGTCACGGTAATTTCGATTAAAATATTCAATAATATGATATTCTTGTAGACTTATGACGTCATCGTTTGAAATTTTACTATAAACACCCTGTGCGTCGCGTGTATACAAAAAAAATATCGCAAAATTTTTCCGAGTATTGAACATTATCCACTTGGGAACTTGTGACATCTTCATTTATGACATTATGTATATGCGAAATGTTATCGTGACAATTGGAAGTTTTGCCAAAAACACCTGTGTGTCGCGTGTATACAATAAATTTTTATAATTAAATTGTTCCGAGTATTGAATACTATCCACTTGAGAACTTGTGGCGTCTTCATTTATGACATACTGTATATGCGAAATTTCTTCGGAGACACTCTGTATATAAAAACGATCATAACATAAATCCGTACAAGAATTGTTTGACGAATCGACATCACAAGAAAAAATATTAAAATCAGCTGGTTTCGAACTATTTCTCTGATTATTCATACAACTTTTACGTCTTGAATTTACTCTCCTTGCTGGCCAAATCCATAACACCTTAAAGTACTAGAATTATGATTAGAATCTGACTTACCGATGTTTTCGCTTTTACCTTGCAGTTTGCGGCAATTCCCAATAATTTTGCCACACACTTTACAAGAAGCGCAACGTACCCGGTCACGTTTCGATAGCGGATTCGAGTTTGGTTTGAAAACCGAATTCGCAGTGGGGACCGAACCCACAGTAGGGCTTTTTTGCGTACCCCGGGTATATTTACGATTTTAACCGGGGGCGCGGACGAGAGGGAATGGTAACGAGAGATAACTTATTAGTTTCCACGATCCCGTCCTCCGTGGCCCGCAACTTTTCTACGAAATTGTCCATTGAAGTTATATCGTCCCGTGACAATCTTTTCCGAATACGTCTATGCACTAACCTGTAAATTATATCGATAGGCATTACGTCCGGAACTTTATAGGGTAACTTCACAAGAGGGATTGCAGTCGCGACACGAATACGTCAGCGCGTTTACTATCACATTGTTCAGTTTGGAAAACTTCACTGAAACTCTTGTATGGCGGCAGCTGGGTTCCGTACACGCCTCGCAGCCGCGCGATAGCGTCCGCCTATGTAGACACGTTGCCCTTGACGCCGCGCCAGAAGAGAGCCGCGTCGTCTTCAAGCAGCACGCTCAGGCCGCGCAGAGCGTGCTATTCGCTTACGTCTGCGCACTCCTTGTAGACTTCCACGGTGTCCAAGAAGGCCTCGAGTTTCTCGGCGTCGCGTGACTTCCCGTTAACCACGCGGTGCATTTTGTGAAATTGCCCGGCGGGCCGGCGGCTGGGGCAGGGGGCAGTCGAGTTTCTCTGCATCGAGGTCGCCGTAGTAAGGGTGGAAATTCCGAAAATACCGGATGAGTCGTGCCGTGGGAGGGCTCGGAGTGTTTCGAGGAGGGTTCTGTTGGTCTCCTCCTGCGTACGCTGCGATTGCAGCATCATCTCCATCATGACTGTCATCACTCGTTCTCTCGAGGTGGTGATAGGTGTTCCGGTAGCAGCGGTGGATGCAGGCGGGCAAAGCTGCGGGTCGGCAAAACTATCGTCTCGTTCCCGGATTCTCCGCCGTCGCTTACTTGCTGGGTCCCTTCATCCCCACTCTCGTACCGGGGATGCTGTCGCGTGCTATGTGGCATCCTCCTTTTTGACACGATTTGGCTAGCTGACTACAGTTCATAGAGCACTGGGGATTCGTTTTAAAAAAAAATTACACAGGTTGGCGCCAGTGTAAGGCGGGTATGTGTGATATTAACGAAAACACTTTATACACCACACTATTATTTATTTTGCAAAACTCTAAATGACAATAGTTAAAGTTTACTACAGAGCTAAAGACAGACGTCGCGATATTAAAACACGGCAAGGAGCGTGTGTCAGCGCACAATGTCTTTTTCCCAACTCCCCCATGCGCGAGAGCCGCGACGGAGGCGATTGCGCGGCGGAGCACGCGCGGGAAACCGGGTGGCGTGATCTCGTACGATCGCCGTTGCCTAGCAACGGCAGGTGGCAACATCGCGCGGTGTGGCAACATCGCGCGGTGCAGCAACGTCGCGCGGTACCTACTTGTTACATATTGTATTTTTTTTTAAATTGTAAACACACATACTTTTATGTCCTTAACTATCTCCACTGATATATTTTTTTACAAATGTGTACTATATAAGATCCCATGACCTATAGCTACCAAAAACGGTATACAAATAAACTTATTTCTTAATTGAAAAATCTAAATCTCTAATTTCTTGGCGCGTTTACGTCAATTCATCTTATTTAATCAAGCGAGAACACTTGGGAGGAAATAAGCGAAAATTTTACAAGTATCCCAATAAAACTTGTTCGAGAGTTGAAGAGCGGGGGAAGTTGGCCAAATATTCAACAATTTCGATACCTACGTACCACCGCGAGTGAGCCTCTCAAATTTTCAAGTATTAATCAAATCGACCTAACTTAACGTTAATTTAAAATATAAATAAACTCCTATAAATGCGTTCCTAACTTTATACTTAGGGAGAACGTACATTCATCAAATTATTATGATTTGACTTTTGAGAAAATATTTTGCAGTCTGAAACTTGATTAAATCGAATAAGGAAATAAGCTTAATTACTTGTATAATAATTATTTTGTCTCATTTATTCTATAAAAAATATATTTTTTTAACCTGCATTATTTCCGCTTCCATTATTAAATTAATAAGCTACGTGGCCAAAGCAACGGGGAAGGAATAATCAAATATAATTTTTTGTAGAAAACGCCTTTTCATTTACTAAAGAGTTTGTAAGTTAAAAACACGATCTTTTGTTAGTCACCGGTTTCCCAGAAATAAAGGAAGCAAAGTCTTTGTGTTAAGTGTGAAAAGTTTTATTGAGCGTTAATAAATTGAAATTTTATTCAAAAGCCTTATATAACTAGAAAATTGTTGCTAAGTAGTTAATTGTTTTTTGTAGTTGCCAATTATAATTACTCAATTAGACCGTAATTTTAAATCTTGGTTTTGTGAAAAATTTGCAGGCGCACAAAGTTCAAGGTCACAACAAACCAATTGGTTAAAAAATAAATTAGACATTGTTTTTCCTACCCTGCATATCTTAGTCTATCTACGATGTGCCATCGATAAAATGTTGTCTACACGTTTTCTTCATGTTCACCAGTTTATGTCTTCATCTATTTTGAATCTTACATGACATACCTTTTTTACTCGTGTTTGTTGACAAAATTTTATGTTATCTCTAACTATTGTGTTTTGTTTTTATTTTGTGCAATCTTTGTCTACAAACCAAATTCACTCATTTTTATTGATTTTTGTCGAGATTTTGATATTATGAGAGGAATCTACCGTTTTTTCGATGCTAGTCTGCGAACGAGAAATCAGTCTCTCGACGTACGTACGTTAGGGAAAGCATATATAAAATGTCAATGTCGACAATATAATAATGACTAACCTCGAGAGATATCACGTTGGTGCACATTAGCCAGGCAGGACAGAAACACATTCAACGTCACGACGCGTACATCTTATAGGGTTTAAAGTCACTGTATTGTATAGTATTTTCACAGTTTAATATGTAGGTGCAATATTGTAGGACCTGATTCACCATTGACTTAAAAACTTACGCCATTTGTCCACCAAAACCGTCAACCGAGAACGAAATTATTTCGGCCTTATAAAATGCAACTTTATGATCTAGGCTATAAGTTTCATTTTTTTTGGCGACAATGTCAATGTCATCGCCGTCTTAGAGAAGAATGAAACCTGTAGTCTATGTCATAAAATTGCATTTTATCCGGCCGCAATTTTCTCGTTCCCGGTTGGCGTTGCTGGTGGACAATCGACCTTACTTGACAGTCGGAAAAAAAGTAGACCATTTTCATTCTACCCGAAACAGTACACCAAAACTATTTAGCATCCCATCGCATATATCTTGCCTTTATGTGAAGAAATTATTTCAAAGACAAAGTGACTCTACTGTATTATGATAATGTAACTTCTAGCCGATTTAGGGTATGGTGACTGTTGTATGGCTTAATCATGAAAAGAAATACGGATGTTCAGCTCTTTGTCGGTGTACTCTTTGATGACTGACTCACCTTTTGTTGAGTTCCTGTCATATATAGGGTACGTCAGTTTACGTTATGAGATACGATCTACTGTATAATGTTTATATTGTGTCGTAGTGCAGGAGCCATACAGTCATCCACTAGAGGTGCGATGTTTGCGGAGCGCTCGTGACGCGCGAAGCGGCGACTGGCGACACACAACATTGCAACGATGACATTTTTGGAGTCCAACAATCGACAATTTTATTGCATTACAGTAGAACACACTAGAAATCATTGAAATCGTTTAAATGGAGTTTTTTACCTTATTGGTTTAATGAACTTCGATTCTCTAGGATAACGAAATGCTTCTCAAGTGATTAGCTGATCTGAAAGTATTAAAGTTCGAAGACGAAAATCGTGTATTGTTATGGTCGACGTCCTAGGACATAACATTGAAAACTTACCTTACTGCCTCAACCTCGTATCCTAAAAATAGCTATATTTCAGGAGACAAAAAAACTGATTATATTTTTTTCTTAGTAATTAAGCTAAACTAGATATGAGGTTATTTGATAAGTAAATTGTTTATTGTCAAATAATCTCACATCTAGTTTTGTACAATTACTAAGAAAAAATATAATCAGTTTTTTTTCTCTCCTAAAATGTAACCATGTTTTTTAATAAAAGTATTTAGTAAATGTTTTATGCAATATATTGTACTGTTTTTTTTTTGTCAACCATATATTAGTTCCTTATTCGCTTTTTATAAGCCACTTGTGATAAAAATCACACACCAAGCAACAATTTGGGTACTAAACTTTGTCTTGTATTTTACATATTTTCTAGTGATATGCTTGAATTTAAATTATTGAGATTAAATATTTTGAATCCTTTTGAATTTGCTGTGCCCCGCGGTTCTATCCACGTAAAAAGTAGCCTCAGTGTTCATCCAGAATATCAGCCAGCTCTATGCCAAATTTTATCGAAATCGGTCCTGCCGTGAAGAAGTAGCAATCATACTCACTTAAAAACTCACAAATTTTCTCATTTAATAAGATAAGATACTGATTTGAATAAGCATGATATCTCTCTTCTTATTAAACGAGTGATGTCATGCCAGCAAAGTTGACAAGACGAAAATGCCTAGACGCTGGCCGGCTAACGTATACCGTAGTGTAGTAGGTTCATGTATATCTTGCTCATCTATATAAGACCTAAAACACAACACAATATCCGTTTAACACACAACCCACTTTCATTATATCGGGTAAGCGCGTAAGCAGATGTTTTATCAGGAAAGCGGTGGAGCAGTCGCCTGAACATAATCCACTCTAATTACTGAAAGACTCATCGTGAAGTTTGCTAATAAAGTGAATGGTTAGGTGGGTACTACACAGAGCGAGCGATTGAGACTTAGCGCACGTTCACACGTTCACTTTTTTATATACTGTTTTGACTTTTAGCACAATCATAAAACAAGGACACAGTATTTTATATGAAACCTACAAAAAACTTTGTAGGTTTGATATAAAATCCTGTGTCCTTTTTTATCGTTAATGTGACTTACACTAATATAATAAATGTGAAAACTTGTATTGATGTTTGTCCGTGTAATACATCAAAACTGCTGAACGTATTTTTAGATAGTATATATAATATATAATATGATACTTTTCCTAGCATAAAATCTAACATAGCCTTGAGAATATAAATTCCCTTCATGCGAAACAAGCGGTAGCAAACAATTTAAAATTATTAAAAAAAAGGCGTAAAGTATACTCTCACGAAGACTATAAAATTTATTGTGCATTTCGTTGTAGTGCCAACGCGATCGTAATTTACAAAGGTGGATTTGTAATATTTCAAAAAGTATATAAAAGCCTTAATAACTATACATATAATAAAACAGTAAAATTGGCGTATCTGTACAATTAATATTTTCATAGATTATTCAATGTAGGAAGGAACGTTCCTAAGGAACAGTAATAGAACACAAATCGACAAAAAAGTTTGTCGGTTTATCTGTTTGTCGATTTATCTGTTATTCTGTTTGTACGCACTAGTCTCCGGAACTACTGAACGGATTCGAATAAATCTTTTTTTATTTAATAGGCATTAAATCTAGGCAACACGTAGGCTACTTTTTATCCCTGGAAAGTGTTCCCGTGATACACAATTTTTCGCGTAACGAAGTTGCGGGCATCAACTAGTATTATTATGATTTTCATTCTGAACGCAGCCTTACGAGATGATCGAAGTAAAACTTTGTAAATTGATCTTCTGTACGTCTTTGGCAACTAGATGTACATTATATATCTGTCTCGAAACAAATTTGTATTTACCTTAACGTAACTTTACTATGATTAGACGTGACTTTGTCTGCTACGAATGTAAATAACCACAATATACTTATAGAATGACTGAGAATACAATTTACAACAGAGAAGTCATGAAGGTTTAATTTTATTTTTCAATTCTATAGATAATAAATTTATGACATAAGATATTATATTTATAATGAAACATTATTTTATAAGTTAAAACATAATTTCTTAAATATATATCTTATAAAATAATTTTATTGTTTTCTTATTTTATTACCCAGTTTGTACACCTACATGATCTTTTCAAACTCACTTTGCAAAATCGATAGTCAAAAGGTTGACTGGTAAAGATTGTTATTAGCAATAAGTTCGCGTTTTGTGCATCATTGTACATGTTTTATGTAAGATTTTCTTTTGTAAAATGTTTTTATTTGTATTTTTGGTGTGCAATAAAGTGTTATTGTATTGTATTTTATAAACATTTTATTTTCTGACTAGCATTTACTCTGGGCTTAGTGCGGGTGTAATAATATTATTTCGAATGGGAGCATTTAATCGAGAGCAAATAAAAAAAGTATTCAATAACAAATTGTTTATTACTTTCGACACACGTACATCCAAACAATGACAACGACAGCAGCACAGAGGTTTTATTTTTAAGAATCTCTTTACGTGAAAAATTTCCTTAATAAAGACTTACGCTTAGCCAGACTCGCCGTGTTCGGCTAACCACAAAAGAACTGTCCAAGTCGCTGGAAAAGCAATCATTTTCGTATCGCAATAATTTAATAGAATTGTTAGCGACAATTTAATCGCAAGCGTAGTTTTGCGCAAAAGTGTTACATAGTGAATGGTTATAATTGGAAAACGTCAAGTGCAGCGTGACGCCCCGCGGAGCGACCCGGATTAGGGTCCGCTGTCAGACGCTGTCCCTCCCGCGTTCCCGCTTGCCCGCTCGCCCGCTCGCCCGCCAGCGTGGTCCGAGTTGACAGATTCCGAAAATTACGGAACAATCCCATTGTGTTACGAAAATTTTTGCATAATTTCTGTACAAAATGTTAAATAAATTATTAAGTATTAAGTAAATGAGCGAGTTTGCGATTAAAATTTATCGGAAGGGGATCCTCAATAAATACAGAATGCAAAATCTATAGATCTCATTTCAAATTTTTTGTGCAATTTTATGTGCATATTCTGACAACAAGACAAGTAACCCTTTAGGTAATAATCAATAAATTACAATCACCGTTTTTTGACCCCCCACTTTGTTTAGATGTATACAGGCAACGTGTAATAATATAAAACAGTAGTTCCCTTTTTACAAAATATTTTTTTATCATCAAAATATTGTTATTAATAAAATTTGTTCAAAGTCTACGCAGCTGGCCGCTTATCGCTATCTCCCGTCGTTTGTAGTACCTCACAAAAAGGAAATTATTGGGCCACGTTCGCCCTTTGCATTAAAAGCATAAAACTAGCAGATCACAAATTTATTTTTAATCATAAACGTCTCCGCCATAAAGACTCCGCGCTGGTCCATAATAACTCTGTCAACTTCAGACCTACATTCACGCATAATATCCTCTTTGATTACAAGACTTTCGTTTGGTTCAAAATATCATACTTAATAATATAAAGCTGAAGAATTTGTTTGTTTGAATTCGCTAAGCTTAACTTCAAGCTTTCAAGTGCACGTAGTCGCGGGCAACAGCTAGTTTTTCACAATAAGACTTTTGTAAAAACTAGCTGTTGCTCACGCCACGTCCAGTTTTATTCATATTATTACTTTGTATCTTAGCAAATCTTATCATGATTACTACAATACCAAAATGTATTTTTTATGATATTTAGTGGGCGAGCGAGCAGACGGGTTACCTGATGGATGGATGCGTTGTCGACCTTTACGAGGGAATAGGGAATGGGAATAGGAATAAGGGATTAGGGAAGTTGGGCAACCGGTAAACTCACTCGCTGAACGAAACACAGTACAACGCCATTTCAGGTCAGTTTTCTTTAATATTATCCCTCTGGTCAAGCTGGCCTTTTCTTGCCGTTGCATGGACCACGACAAAAATGTAAATAAATTATAACTTTTGACGTAATATAACTTATGAATTATGATATTATTAAAGCTGTATGACGATGATGCGAGATGTTTCTAATTAGTTACCTCATTGCAAATCGCCAAAATAATTTCCACTCTTTGATACAAACTAAAACTATCCTAGATTCCTCAGCCACACCCATGATATCTACAGATATATACGTTGTTAATAAAGGCGATTATGAAAGTAATGAATTTTTCTCTATAAGATTTAATTCGCTAATGTATGCGTGCTACTTTTTTTTACGAAGATGGCCTACTGTTTATCATTATACTGTGGCGAATAAATGAGTTAAAATGCGGAACTATAGGAATAATGTACTCACTCGTCGCGCCCACTTAGCTCAATGAAGTTTCGCTCTCCGTAATGTTTTTGTTATGGAGTGTACGGCTTTTGATACGAAAAAACTTGTGTGGAAGATAATGAAGGTTGGTTATTATTGATTTAGCTATTGATTCTGGTTTAAATGGTTTGATACTGCCCTATAATATACTGTCACAAATCAACATAAATATTTATTTTGATTGAGGAGTTTAAAAATCAATATGTTCAACATGACTAAGAGAGAGAGAGAGAGAAAGCTTAACCATTACTTGTAAAAAAGCCTTTAACTAAGTGACACGTCAATTTACGGTAATGAAATTCGTCAAAAATATCTCAAGACTTTTAAAAGAAGTCTTTGATCTTACATCAGCGCCCTTTTAAAAAATGATCCGTCCAGATAGATCTAGAATGTTCGAGGCTATGAAATTGACGAGTAATCAAGTTAGTCACGGGGCGGAAGCGTAGTAATGCGAATTGTGACTTTGAGAGTGGTCAAAGTCAAAAAACAGTAACACAACCCTAGCATGCTTCGATCTTATAAAATATGTTACGGAATCAATTAACCGGAAGTTACCAGTAGCAGCAATCTTTTTAGACATGACCAAGGCGTTTGACTTTGTTGACCACAAACTACTGCTTTATAAATTAAATAAATTCGGAATACGTGGCAAAACTTACGAGTGGATCAAAAGCTATCTCAGTGGTCGGACTCAATGTGTCGAGATTGCTAAGATTATTAAAGGTTTTAAAATTATTTATCGGTCTCTATTTAAAATTAATAAATACGGCGTTCCTCAAGGAAGCATATTAGGGCCTTTCCTGTTTTTGCTATACATTAACGACCTTCCAAATGTTACAATGTATAAAACCATACTATTCGTAGATGATACATCTCTTATAATTGAATGTAATGACCAAAAAATATACGAAAAAGAAATAAATGAAAATCTTGACAAAATTCTTAAATGGCTACATGATAATAATTTAAAAATTAATTTGAGTAAAACTAAAATAATGCAATTTAAAAATCCTAGACAGAAAACTATTAATGTTAATATTAGCTACAATAATATTAAAATTGAAGAAGTCGACTCAATAAAATTCTTAGGTTTAATGGTAGACAAACATTGTGACTGGAAGGCGCATGTAGAATATATATGTAATAAGCTCGATAGATTTGTATTCGCGATTAAAAAACTACAACTAACAGTGTCCACCGAAGCTGCATTAAACGCGTATCACGGGTATGTTGCCTCAACCTTGTCTTACGGACTTATA
>JAOTAV010000030.1:54835-73531 GCA_026546445.1 Cyclargus thomasi | reverse complement strand
TATATATATATTAAGATCTTTTGTAACTACATTCTTGCAATAAAGAAATTCTAATTCTAATTCTAATTCTAATTCTAAATTCTAATTCTAAAGGGACGCCAGCTATGGACACACAAATCCAATTTACTTGTTTCGACTTTCACGAGCCTAAACGCTTGTGCCAATTAAGCGATGCGTAAAGTGCGTCTGCCTTCAACCCTTTTTTGATCATCAATACTGTCGGTCGAAGACTATTCAAAATAGCGGATCCGGTTTGATTAATGCTGGCAAAATTCAATATATCGGGCTCCAGTTTGTCCTTTGGTTTTGCGGTTTCCAATAATATAAGCCTTCACTTCAAAGCCAAAGAGTGTTGCGGTGCGTGTTTACGTTTTATATGAATTTCAAATGAATATTAATATTTCGTATACGTGACATTTAATTACGAATATTTTGGGATTCGCATCGGGTTGTTTACGAGGTTCTTTGGGACTGTAGATAAGTATTATCATTACAGCGGTGGTTGTAAATAAATAGACTGCTATGCACTTTTTTATGATATATGAGGGCAAGCGAGCAGTCGGGTCACCTGATGGAAAGCAAATGTCGTCGCCGATAGATACCCAGGACATCCAAATTGTCGCAAGTCGTTGTCGGCCTTTTATAAGGGAATAGGGAATGAGAGTAGAGGGATTAGACAAGTTAGGCCAACGTTAAACTCACAGGTACTGCGACAATCGACAAACTGATTTAATGTCATTTTACTTTATCATCGAATTATTGCTATTCGTATTTCAAAAATACTCTTGTATAACTCCTATCAGACTTATAATACCCGAATACTCACATTACTGCTCTATTGGTTATACGCTCGATATACGCTCGATGACGTGGACATAGTCTCTACCGCTGTAAAAAATCTTCTGAGTCACAACTGAACATGGTCTCTACTGCTGTAAAAAAATCCGCTATAATTTTCTATAATTATATTATAGTTCAGCTATAAGCTAGGCTAGACTGTAATATTTATAATAAAATCCTTTAAATTATTATACAGGATGTTGATGTTTTAATATAATATAATTTCTTTAAAGCAATCATTGCTATCGAAGCGCCTATAAAATATATTACAAATATATAAAATATCTAGATTGTTGCAGCTTGAATCTCCTGGCACAAAAACATTATCAAAGGTAGGATGTAAATTTACTTCTAGTATTTATTTTTCGTATTTATTTCAAGGGTATCAATATCCCGGCACAACATCGGTATCCGTTTAATTTTAAGCCTGTAACGGAAATTTTCAGATAATATCCGGTGGAATATTTGAAGAATATCTGGTGAAGTTTGATGGAACGTGTCAGCTGCATACTGACGGCCTCCGTAGCGGTTTAATGTTTCTGATTTTCCTGAAATCATTTTGGACTTTAAAATAAAAGTTGTAAAATTGTTTTTTAATATGCCATTCAACGTGTACTCGAGATATACATATTTTTACTTTATTTATTAAAAGTATATATTCATGTAAAAGTTATAGAAACGAAATCGAAGTTTGTCGAAATGAAATCATGTAGAAGTCGTAGAATATATTTTAAGCATTATTGAACAATCGTTACTATTCATTATTAAAATTGTATTACTAAATATTTAATTGACTTGTCAATACTCAGTAACTTATATAAATGTTTATGTAACATAAGTAGATCTTAAACTTTTAACTATCAACTTCTAAACAGTCAAATTAAATTATAATTAAAAGCGAACGCAAAGAGAAAGTGAACAATTTTCTTTTCACAAATTTTCATGAATTCGAAATTCCTATATTGCTTTGGAATGGACTTGGAAATATTTAGATTTAATTATATTATATGTGCAATGCATTTAATCATATGATAGTTAAATTTTACTTTATAATGCATCATTTTTATGAACATTCTGCATGACAGGTGACAGGGTGGCGCTAATAGTTCACGTAAAAGGCCTATTCCATTATACACAGTCCACAGGGGCCTGCGCACCTGGTGGGCGTGTTACACTACGCTGTGCTGGTACACAATGCACGGTGGACCCTGTAGTGGAATAAGCGCTTAAGGCCCATGCGTTGTGCGTATGTCCGTCATGGGTGGACGCGCGTAGGAAGACCTGCCTCACGCAGCTCAACTCTAAAAAAATTGAAGCAAGCATACGCGGTCACCCGTTTTGGGCACACGCTTAACGAAGCAAAGGGTTTAACGATAGGTCAGCGTGGCAGTCAAAACTGTAGCCAGATCTATAATAGTGCATGTTATTTACAACAACATTCTTACAAATACTACGATCATCCCAATTTAAACGACGCTAAAGGCTTACCATAGCCTGTATTTGATTATACAACCATTAGATACTAAATTATTCCAAAATACTCATTACAATTCCCAGGCCAAGGGATCGTTCGTTAAAGTAATCACTTTTAATCTCTTGACTATTTAATGATAATCATAAAATTAGAATTCCCAAATCCCAGCAATATTTATGTATTTATTTCATGCTCAAAGAGTGAAGTGGGCTATAAAATGCCTTAGGGGGCACGAGCTTAATTACGTCACGTAGAGCGGACTCGTAGGGCGGACCGGTAGGGCGGATCGCGGGCGGATTCCGCCAACTTTGTACTAAGCCGGGCCTACATACAGCCGCAAACATCACGCGCCTTCTTTGAAAGATATGCGTTAAGCCCGAGCCAACAGTTTATAATCCCCGATCGAGACGAGTTATTAAGTCCCGCAATCGAAGCCAGAGGTTCGAGCTTTTTGCTACAAAAGATTTTTCAAACTTTTATTAAACTGAAATGATCGGTTGTAGTTTTTGCGGACCGGTTTTATGAAATTTTAAGTGAGTTATCAGCGATGAGAATTTAAAAGCTTCCAATTCAGCTCTAAAAATACGCAGTGAACTGCTATTTTACTTTTTATTTCTTGGTTCTTTCCATTCGTATGTTATAAGGCTACGTTGAACCAGTAAATAGGTTTTAAATCAACAAGCGTTCATGTAAACACGGCTTTATTGTAACCGTGTCCGCCGCTGTCACAGGTCGAGCCTGCTTTGTTATTTCCACGTCATTAACAACTGGCAGCAACGAGCACCTTTTTATTTGTACAACTCGTTACGAAAACAATGCCAAATTGACAACGTCCTTACCACTCTGACGCCCGTCCGACGTGTTTACATTAGTATGACTCTTACCTCTTTTATTCAGAGAATATTTACTGTAGAAAATTAACTGAAAACAGTAAAAACGTATTCAGTTAGCAGCTAAGGTAGAGTACTTAGTTTTCTTAATATTGGCGAGTTACATTTCATTTCGTGTGAGCACGCCTTTACCGCGTTTCTCGGGAGGCGTTTTCAACTTAAATAAACAAAATCAAATGCAAAAAATCTCGGGTGTATTTTAACATGAAATTTTAAGACTAAGGCTTTACACTGTGTTGGCAAAATTCATTATAAGATCTTCGCTTGGTACTCAAGACTGTCTGAATAAAATATAAGCCGAGAATAAAGAGCCTTTTTATCTATTAAAAACATTTGATGTAACAAACCCCCTCTTTTACATTTAGAGTAGATTCTAATACCAGTGTTTGAGAATATACATACTTTATTTTTTACACAGCTTAGTAGTACAATGTCAAATTTTTTATTTTAATGTAGCTGTTATGAATGTCTGTTAAAGCAATTGCTAAACTAGAATAAAACCTCGCACTTTAACAGTTGCATCAACTTCTGCTTACTACAAAGAATATTGTCTGTTTGGTTTACAGTTCTAACTATAGGTCTTGAAAATAAACGCAAAAAAATGTTGAGAATAAAAGCCGCATACAATGCCATTAACATCACATAAACATTGCGAACTTGTACAAAGCAAAAAAAAGTAATTTATAGCCACTTTACAAATGAATACAATAATAGTGGAGGAAACTTATTTCAACTCGCAACACCCATAAACTTTCACTATTACAAGGCTAACGTAAAAAGAGTCATTCTCTTGACAAACGCCGCAATGAACGCTAGTAACAATTTACAGGGCGCGGTTTTTTCTTGGCGCTGCGCATTTCTGATGCAAATTCTGTACGTGGATCGTTTGCTGTGATATTCAGCCGTTTGGAGTGCTCGCTCTAAAGTTAGTGTTTTGTTGAAAAGAAACAGGTCCCGGTTAATATGGAATGGAAATTTCAAAGGCAAAAATCTCGTACAAAGACGTGCCATCTTAGACTTCCATCTAGGGGGTTTATTTTGGACTTTTTGTTAAAAATAATACCCTAATGTGTTGGTTGTTTGCTTTCTTGTTTGTGAAAGTTTCTTTTGTTAGTGATATAATTTTAACCTATATACGATACAATTTTATTTTTTACTTGTTACTATACAGTATATTATACATATTTTAAACTTTGCATGGAAAAACCTCAAGAAACAGAAACATAATTCTCGATATTTTTAATGAAGTTTGCATATTAAAACAAAATTAAAAAAAAATGCTATATTTAGCTTACCCAATCCTTTTTTGCAGAACTTACCTGAAAGCAGAGTTAATGAATTAACGAAATATCACGACAATAATAATTTAAAACAATAATATTTGTAACATTAAGGATAACACTGTCCTCTAAATAAAAGCTACGTTTAATAATAAAACAACATGGCAAATATGAACATTGTAAGTTCTCTCCACAGCTTTAAAAATTACAAGGAACAATAATTGTAAAGCGAGCAAATAGTGAAAGAAGGCGCGCAAAGAGTTTTTTCTTTCGCGGCGAGAAACAAGTCGGAGCGACACCCACTACGTGTGTTCCTTAACAAACCACTCGAAAATAAATTGCACCGAACTGAACCGTTTAAACGTCCTTATTCCGTAAACGTAAATCAAAAGAGGCAATCGCGAACATGCGGCGAGACTGAGCATAGTCGGTTTGCATTTTAATTAATTGAGAGAGAGAGAGAGCGCGCAACAGTCTGTTTACGCACGGAGACACCTAGGTACACTCGTCTTAGCTGGAAGCCTTACTCCATTAGGAAAATTAATGTTTTGAATTACTCGTGGCCGACCGAGGTGGCGGCGTGGGCGAAGACGTATCGCCAGGCGGAATAGTGATGCGGATGTGTACAGATGCTCCCCATTCAATCTGTTGTCGCGCGTATTGATTTGTGAAGGACTTTAAGCAAATATTTCTTTTTAATCTCCTTACGTTCTTTACGGGCGCGATTCCGGATTGCTTTGGAGTCGTTTTGAGTAGGTAGGATAGGAATTCGTTAAACTACTAGCTGCCCGCAAGTTTTTTTTTATGAAACTTTCATAAAATAAAAGTATAACGTAGAGAAGTTGATGGTAAAAGCTCAAACATGGCCAAAATTTGTATAAATCGGTATTCGTGAATTTATTGAAGAGGAATAGACAAGCTTTTGAATAATATTTTTATTTGAAGAAGCAGGTTAACTATTTCTAAAAAGACCTTTGTTTGCCTCAGACGCTTGTTACGGTAGCAGCTCTGAAGCTATTACATTTTAATATTTACTTTGTCTAAGTCGCGTCTCTTAGGCGATGACTTACATAAAAAAGTAATACATTCTAGAATAAAAGCCAGCAACAATGGTTTTGTTTTTACTTTTATGTAGTCTTAAAACTCTTTAAGGCGCCAGTAAAACATATCGCTCGTACAACACATGAAAGTCTTTCATTGCAAGGAAAATGCAGTTCCTTACGAACTAAATTCAGGATTGGTAACACTGTTACATTGTAGGTATACAATAAAAAACAGATTTAGCCATCGTAGAAATGCAGCAGTGAATTGTCAAGAGGCTTTGACTGTTCCACTACAATATGTACATATACAATATGTACAAAAGAAAGTCGTGTTTATTACACGTAATAAACACGAATTAGCCATTTTTTGATTATCCCAAAAACATCTAATTCGATTAGGCTGAAAATTGGTAGGAAGATAGTTAATATCTAAGAGAAGAACGTATAATTCTTTTTATCCCGCTTCCGTCGTTGACGTGACATAAATCCTTCAAGGCGAAACAAATTTTGCCGGGTCAGCTAGTTGATATACTAGCTGATCCGGCGAACGACGAAACGAAAACAGTAAACTAAATTACACTTTTTAGCTAAATTACAAATACATATCATTACAAAGACACTCTATTGTTATTCAAGCATTAACTTGGGTTTTCAAATTTCAATGTAATTATGTTTTGTACCTACGTGTGTGAAATTCTATTCGTAATCAAATGTACGGGACGTTAAAAAATTACGGTGACATTGAAAATTGTATTGAATTTCCCACTTTTACACAGCATACATCAATCTTGCGCGACACACTGGAAATGTGACATACCATTATAAATCTCATTGAAGATATGCCGTCATCCATCAACGAAAGGAAATGAAGTCCCGTACATCTGTAGAACGTCGTGCGACGTACGTGGAACGCAACAGTAAATCCTTTGTGTGGACTCAATTTAAATAGTTCGAAAACAAGATTGCATGAAATTAAAAAATTATACGAAATATGTAGATATTTAAAAAGTTTTTGAAATAGAAAAATTGGAGTGTGGCATACTTTTTCTAGGGTGGAATAAAATAAGACAAAACGGTAGAGTTGCCGTGACTGTACATTTAATATTTTTACAAAATAATTAATGTGGGGGGCTAAGGAACATTTCAGAACACAAACCAAATAAAAAGTTGTCTGTTCGTCTGTTTGTGGGGCTAATATCCGGAATTACTAGACGGATATATAAATCTATGAAACATACAGAGTACTTTTTATGCCGGCAAAATGTACGGTTGCCGCGTGATATACAAATTTTCGTGCAAAGCAGTTGCGGGCACCAACTAGTCAGTAATATGACTGTCATTGTGTCTTAATTAGTTTATCAAGTATTATATGTTAAAACAGACATTTCATAATAACTGTTTTTGATATAAAGCTACCCGTTACAACACCAGATATTCTCAAATATGTATTTGGAAAATCCTATAAATATCAAACCGACCAGCTAAAAGGCATGCGTAAAATATTCGTATTCATTGCATACAGCGTGTATATAAAGCGAAAAAACTAATATCATACAGGTTCGAAAAAGTTTTGTGTGCTTCACTATGCATTGAAAAGTTGTGACTGTCATAAAAAAGTCTATATGACTATTGACTATGACGATATTGAACAAAGTGGCTTACTAACAAATTGTGTCCACAAAACAATATAATTTTCAGCGTTTAGTTTATTTTGGTTAGAGTTTAGATAGTGGTGTTTACTAATGTGCATTTAAATAGTTATGATTGCTGAACACTCACATCATTTTCAGCGAATTATGCTTATACAAATATCTTTCTTGTTTTTTCTCGACTGCCAAGGTATATTGGCATGTTATTTTGCTGTGTGTTGTATTCTGTCGATCGCTTGACATCCACAAGGATGCACATAATGTGTCATGGCACAGTTTCCTGGCCCATGACATGTTACCTAAGTGGAGTCCTATTCGACAATATTCTTTTTTTGCACTTCACTACACTACCTTACACCAAAGTGCCTTATAATTGTGTTTGGTTTTATTGCGGCGTATTGTAAATGTTTGCTGTTGAATAAATAATTCTTATTATTAATAATAAAAAATATAATAGTATTTGCAAGCATTGTTATGAAAAACTGAATGATATTTTTATTTTTAACTCGCAAAATATCAGATCGATAAAAAAAAACATAAAAAATACTCTGCTAATAAATTAAGGTGTTTTTGTATTTGATTCACATATTATTAATAATAGCATCATTTTTTACTGCTCAAGCTTTGTTTACATTAAGATCAATATAAACTAAAACGGAAAATGTTACTTGCTAGGTTCGCAGATTATATACAAAATATGAACATGATAACAAATAGTACGTGTCGTTATGGTGAATGTTGTTGGTGGACACAATGAAAAGATTATAAAAGCCATTAACGAACCAATCAGCTGATGAATTGTCCGGCAGATCTAATCATCTCAAAGAGAGTAATTGGTCAGTCGTATTAGCGCTCAATCATGATATTGCAGTCGCCATAACGCAATTTAAATACAAAAACGCCCCGGGCCGCGTTTCCAATCCGAGTAATTTAGTATTGGCCCCCATCTAGGTGCGTTTGATGAAACTCATTCCGAATGTCAATTGCTGCAATGTTAATAACGTGGCCAAACTCATTTTTAGATTCGTCTGTGGTTGAAATTTAGTTATGATTATGTTGCATATTATAATTTATGTCTGAACTATTCACAGTTTTTTGATCAGTTCTGATCAAATTTTGATTGGAAACTTTTAATTGCAAAAACACAGCAGTGTCATTCAGCTTCCTCATAAATCCAATCCTTTAATCCAATCAATATTATTTTTTTTATTTTGACATGTAGTTCTGAGATGATCATTGTTATTGATGTAATATAACAAACTTTCTTTACAATAGGCAATATGTTCGTTTGTGAGGCAACGGACAACCCTAGTCCCTAACATCAACTTTGAATTTGTAATCACAAATCAGAACGTATAGGTCGAACCGCAAACAAAACTTTTCCGTATGATATCCTTCACAATAAAGATTTGGATCACGGAAAATCATATTTGACCGAAAATCTAAATCTTGAATAAGTAAAACGGACGGAGTACAGCGGATGTAGATATAAAAAGGAAATCATTTTGTACATAAATTCGATTGCTGACGTACAGTCGATCGCAAATATGCTTTTAGAGTATTAGAGTCAAATGCAAGAAAAATGTTAAGCCAACTTTCACGATGGTTTAGGGAACATTTTCTTAAAAGGTTGTCCATAAGGAGCTCCTCCGAGCACGCAATCGTTACTTATGCATTAACCTGGCTACCTTCGTAATCGGTCCCTCAGGCCAGGCGCCTGCCTCCCGCATGATTTTATTTTATCATTCGACCCCAACCAACGTCCATTTCTTAAACGAATTTTTGACAGTGTATCAATTTTTCGTGCGTTGTGTATTATCTTCATTACGTTTTTATGATACGAAATATTTTCTCTTCGAAATTAGAATTTGTACATGTTACGTAAAGGAACAAGTTTAGCCGAAGGGGATTTTTGTTATTGGGCCTTAATCTCTATATTTGATTCTACTTTGTTCTGATAGTAATAGTAGTAACAAATTAATATAATATTAATACTTTTGTATAATAATTGTATAGTTCGAGTAAAGATGCTAAAATTTATTTGTTGCTGTTCATCAAGTCAAATCATTGATACAAAAACAATGAAGTAAGTGAATGTATTTTTTTTTAGATTCAAAATTATAGCTTTGTAGAAATAATTTCCAATGGTCACCTACGCATTTACCTTAGCAAAAAATTAGAAAGCTAATACAGGAAATAGAGAAGAGCAGGAAGTTAATTATTTTTATCCTCCCTGGCATAAAATGTAAGTACAGCTGAGTTTTTCACAGTGTAATTTATTCTACGCCAGACAAATTTTGATAGAAATAACTACATTTTTTCACTTTCTAGATCTCGTTTATCACAGAAATAATATACAGTAGAATCCGTTTATTATGACTCCGTCTATATTGACCGACCGCGTATTATGACGAAATTTCACGACATTGTTGGGTATTCGTATTTGATTCCTTGTTAAAAATTGATAAACTGACTTCGCTTAAAATAAAAAGCGTTACGATCAATATTTTTAAACATTTTGTTTCCGTTAAATAAGGAAGGCGGTGATTTGTTAAAACTATCGTTATTCTGATGGTCCTGCTAAGGTTGACGTTGAGTAGAAGCGAGTTGTAAAAATAAATAACAAAGTAAAATTTAAATTAATGGAATAGTCATGCGATTAAAATTAGTAAGATAATAAGTTTAAAACGCTGTTGAGCACTTAATGAACATTGCTGAGGCTCAACTTGAACGCTTAAACAATGGAACTTAGTTCAAGTTAGCTTACGTGTCAGTGCAATAATTTTAATACCATATCAAAGAACTATAAAGCTTATAATCGCTTGTATTTACCGAAGTAGTGGCTTCAACACTTCAAAGCGCAAGTGTCGAAACACGGCGCAGTTCGCAGTCGAATTTGATTCGTAAAGTTTCGACTAGCAGTGTACGGAATTTAAACGGTTTTAGTTTGATCTTTCGAAGATTTAGAAGTGTTTAAGTGTTTTCAGGATAACAGCTTACAAACAATCGTTATAAAGTTTATTGTGTTAATGACAGCGATATAACTCACACGCAAATTGCATAATTTTTATTTGAAACAAAGTCAATCGACGCAACACTGAATTTCATAAAATCCTGACATGAATACGAAAATCTCTAATGTCATGGGCGTGTTTCATAATAACTGTACCAAAGAAACTTACAACAAAACGTTTTCGGGACTTACTATAAAATCATTTGGAATTGGAATTATTTAGAAACTTTTGCTAAAAAGTAGCAGTTACTTGAAGAATTGCTTTTGTTTGCATCTATCATGACTACCCCTATTTTCTTCTGATTAATTTTGTTGCGAGTCCCATGACAGCAGCACGTCCCTCGGGCTCCCTGAGATCATATCAAAGGGTTTTCGTGGTTGAATACCGCTGTCGATCCTGGCGACACAGGAGATACAATGGTGGGAATGTGTGGTGGGCCAAAGCCCGCAAAAAAATCTATCACGAATAACGATTTTATGTTTAATTTAAAGCACCCATTGTTTGTAAATCTACAAAATCATCGGCGTTCTTAAATTTTTTTTAAACATATGAAACAAACTTATCTTAAGTACTAGATACTACTACTATTTTCTGCCTACTTCTACACCAAACAGGTGTATATTTTTTTGACGATTTTTTTTTTAACAAAAAGCTGCTTCATCGATTTGGGTATACTTCTGGATTTGCTGTTTAGTTAAGCCCGTTTGAGACATTAAAGTACAACGAAAAGCGGCACTGATTTGATTGATTGTCATGGTATCTTAGTAGTTATATAATATTTCTTCTACGCGTGTGTTTGTCATTAAACTCCTGCCAAACGACTGGACCATTATTGATGAAATTTTGTATGTGGTTTTTAGGGTATATGATAAGGGTTTTGATTTACAAGCCAAGACCGACAGGAGGTCTGAGGGGTTCGCTGGTATACATAAATAAAATATAAGGACATCATAACAATCATGACAAAGGCAATATAGGTACGAAAACAATCCGTTGTTATGTCGTAATTGTACGTATTCGAAGGGAACGTAAAGTTCGACGAAAGCTGTGATTGCTTCATAAAGAACCGTCCTAAAGAAGCACTTGAAATACCTTTATGGTTGTTTAAATGAGAAACGGTTATAGGCTTTCGGTTTTATTAAAAATCGATCAGCAAGCGATGTTTGTGTATCGTTTGTGTTTTGATTTCAATATCAACGTTTTAGATTGTAAAAAATTAATGATTTAGTAAATTGAATGTTATATCTTTAAACAACTAGATTCTCGAGCGTCCGTGGCATAATGGATAAGACCTTTGGTTCGCGCTCGAGAGGGTGCAGGTTCAAACCCCGGTTCCGATCTCAAGTACATAATAGGGATGCTCATTGCCGTGGCTAAGCCATGCCTCGGCACGGATGGTCCAGCTCGACCGGCGTTAAAATAAAACTGGTGTGAAACGGCGTTGTGCTGTGTTTTGTTTAGTGGGTGTACCGGTGGCCCAACTTCCCTAATCCCTTCATGCCTATTCCTATTTCCTATTCCCTCATAAAGGCCGGCAACGCACTTGTGACTCTTTGGATGTCGCTTGTGTCCATGGACGACGGCAGCTGTTTTTCATCAGGTAGCACGTCTGCTCACTTACCCCCTAAATGTCATAAAAAATCGAATTCATATTTTATCGTTCATATAACATATAATTCTTATGGGCGTGTGTTTGTCTTAACTTCTACTAAACTACTAGACCAATTTTAATAAAATGTTTGTGTGGGTTTTAGCGGTTTCGAGTATGTTCTTAAACATAGACCGGCAGGACAACCTCTGTCGGGATTAAAATATAAAATTATCATTATGTGGTCTCTATTTACGAAACCGTACTAGATACAAGCATCTATAAATAATATAATACCCATAGAAAAGTGTTATAGTACATTTATAATAATAATAAATATGAAGAAAAATAATATTATTGTAAAACATGTAAGTACAAATTACATGGAAAATGTAGTTTCCTTTAATTTAGTACGAAATCTCTACATAATTCTCCCAGGACTAAAACTGCCAATTTGGAGCCGAACCTAAGCACTTGTCGACGGTCTATAGCTGTTTAATATGGCAGGTTAATACTCCATGATAAACTATCTATGAACCCGGAAAGCGTCTGTATTAAAATTATATCTAAAATACCTTGCATAATATTTACTATCCTTGTTTGTTGTAAGGATAATCCTAAAGTTTATATAAAGTGTACATTATATAGAAGTGTTTTCGTAAGAACCGTAAATGATTAAAATAGTTTTTTGGAGTCTTCTTACGTTTAAGTAATGCAAACAGTTTTTTTACACTTATTTAATGTTTTTATTTTGTGGAAAGATTTGATCAACTTTTAAAGGTATTTTTGTAGTTAAGATTTTTTTACGCTACAGTTAACTGTCAGAAATTGTACTAGAAGAAGCAAAAAATCGAGGAAACATAGTTTCAAAAGTTTAATAGCTTTAATTTTCCAAATCCTAACAAGTGATAGCGCGATGTAGACGAACTGCGGCGCCATCTAGTCACGAAGAAAAAACTAAAACAAAAATTTTTTGTTTGTTGTATGAGAGGCTCTCTTGAATATTTACTTTATTTTGTTTTTAGTATTTGTTGCTATCGCGACAATGAAAAACAGATTCTGTGGAAATTTCAACTCTCTAGCTATTACCGTTCTTGAAGTACAAAGACTGACGGACAGACAGACCGACAGGCATCTAAGTCTTAGTGACAGGGTGTCGTTTATACCCTTTGGGTATGGAACCCTAACAACTATGCGTGAGACTTTGTACCTTTCCATTTCTCATTATGAAACTTTTTCAAAAGCACTAATATACCTTTTACAGTGTACACGGTCTTCGTAACTTCAAAAGAAAATCCCTGGTATATTACCTTCAAAAACTAAAGTTCAGAGATTATATGAGCGCAGCTTCCCAACTTTATACCTTGTGAATTTTTAGGTTTTCCTACTTGCCAACTTTGAGCAATATCCCTTTACGTTTCAGAGGCTTCAATTTACCCCCACCCCACACCAAACCTAACTAGGACCTTAATAATTAAACATTAAAGCATAATTTTGAATGTACAATTCTTTGTGTTCTTCAAATATTTGCTAAAATAGAAAGAGTTAATTATGAGATCTATTCGCAAAGGCTTTAAATTAAATTTAAATAGAGTGCGTGTTCATTGCCGTGGAAGAGCCATGCTTCAGTGCGAATGAGTCGGCTCGACTGGAGTGATACCACGACGTCACAAAAAACGTGAAACGGTGTTGTGCTGTTTTGTTCAGTGTGAACCGGTTGTTACCAATTGCCCAAATTCTCTAATGCCATATCCCTCATAAAAGACCAGCAACCCGCAACAAACTTGCGAATCTTTGAATGTCACGAGTGTCCATGGGCGAAGGCAGTTGCTTTTCTCCATCCGGTAACCCGTTTGCTCGCTTGCCCCTTGATGTCATAAAAAACTTTAATTCAAGGATAAAAAAACAAGCAGTCTGTTTTAAACTATGTATTTGAATAAAAATATTTTTTTATATAAATACAGAGAAGGGCAAATTAAAAAAAATCTATGTATTAATACGCGAGTGGAAATTTTTTTACCCCTTTTTACGAAAGACGCGTAGATGTTTATTTCAGTTATCGTTAATTTGGAGGAGGAGCGTGAAATACCAATGTTATTTTAAAATATGCTTAAATCTTGCACATAATTTTTTATAAATAAAACGCTATGCACACTACAATATTTTGACAAGACACAATAATCATACACAAAATACTCTTTTGTTTATGGTCTAATTTGAAGTCTGTAATTTTTTAAATAAATTTAACGGCCTGGTAACTAGACCTATATGCCAAATTGAAGTCTGTGATTAAATATAATATATAATATTATATATAATCTAAATTGAAAATAGATTATATTTTATAGCTCCTCTACACGATGGACTTAAATATATTTCGTGTTCGAATTTCGACCGCAGAGCGACCTCTAGTATATCGGCAAACCTTTCCCACTAAATTAACTAAAATCAATTTGGGAAGCGAATGACGTTTCCTTGTAAAATTATCTTATAACTTCGTAACTATCTTACGACATTAATGAGTTGCCAAAGTAGGCCATTAACAAATTAACGTACGAGAAAATTGGAGTTGAATCATTATTTAAAACCGCGTCGAAGCTATTACTTGTCTTGTATTAATTAAGATGAACGTATGTTTATAGACGGTGAAGATATAAATTCTCATAGCATCGTCAGACGTAATATGTAAAATTATGATGTATGCATCTTTCGAATTCGTATTAAGATATATATACTATTTCTCGTATAAGAAACGACTTTGATATTAGTGTGGTTTATATTAAAATCTACCAATGTAGTAATCACTTGTGAAAAAACTAGATGGTACCCGCATGCATCATGGCCGTAAATCCGTTGCGCTAAAATTCGTTGATTGCACGGGAACGCCACATTTACCCGGCATAAAAAGTATTCAAAGTCTATTTCCGGACTCATAGCATCTCCATACCAAACGTCAGCAAAATCGGTTTAGCGGTTTGGTCATGAAGAGGTAACAGACATACAGAGCTGACATCCGTTGTTTCACAGACGTATTTATTTTTCAAGGGAAAACTAAGTAAAATGTCTCTTATGTCTGGTTTACAAGTATTAAGTAGATAAGTAGGTTACTAAATTTGAGATTACTTAATTTTAAGTGTATGTCCAAACGTATTAAAATGGTCAAGCTCTTTAATTAACTGAAGATGGACTATCGACAACGTACTGAAGTCGTAAAATCTGTCATAAAATTTGTTATTTATGAGGTTCTGGAGGAATAAATTATTAAAATACCTATTAAAAAGATCACGACGAAAAACTGTACCCGAATACGCCACTAAAATTGACAATTTAACTAAATTGTGCTGAAATGTACCTGTCCAAACATGTCAAGTGACAATTTCCCTGTCAGAACAAGTGTAGTGGCGTTTTCGGCCACAGTTTCTCGTTCTACTTAATTTTAACTTGCATCTTGCTACTAAATTTTGTGTTTACATGAAATCAATAACTTAAAATTTAATTACCTACTTATCTGATTAATACGTGTGTAAACTAGACAAACAAACGTAGGAAATCATCTTAGCCAAATAATTTGAGATAGAGATTACTTTGATATAATATTATGCTTCAACTAAGAAATTAAACCAAACTGTTAAATTATACCTGAACTTTAGTATCAGCACTGTGGTTTACTTTATACTGATCAGACCGTACAACACATATCGTAGACGTAGTACGGGGAATACATAATAGAGAACACAACAATATAATATTAAAATTACTAAGCTAAATGCCCAAAAACAGAAAACCTGACTGCTGGAATTTAAACATCAAGTTATGTATATTTCTAAAGTGGCTATTTAAAGCCATTCATTTTGATACCTTACTCGACCTACCTTACGATTTTGAATTCAAAATCCGCCATGTTGATTTTTAATTTTTTTATGTACCAAATGTCACTTGAGCTATCAAGATGAATCTAACGATACCGCATACGTTAAAATCCATCAAGCCGGTTAGGCTGCAGAGCGTGCCAAACAATTATACATACACACATATGTACATACTCTCGCGAAACATAACCCTAATTCTGGCGCAGTCGGGTAAAAATTTAAATTATTTAAAAAAAAAAAACTGTCAAATATTGCGGTTTATGAATTATAATGTCCAAAAAGTATTAGATCACTGGAAATAAAATATAGCCTGCGCTAATCCTGGGACCTGGATAATTTAGCTATAGAATTGTAAAAGAATTAAAAAAATCGGTCCAGTAATTTTATTCAAAAACCAGACAAAGTTTTCCACTTTATGATATTAATGTGGATGATAATATCATACCTCATAACCAGAATTTCGATATGCAGTATGGTTATAAACGGTGACGTCACACATTAGTGACGTCAATACCCGGGCGTCATGTACGTGCAGTAATGAAGGCGAACCCGGTTAGCTGTGCCGTCGCCCGGAACAATTGCATCTTCACCGGGCGAGAGCCGGGTGTTACCATGTTTTACGGTAAATAACCGGGTGTGGGCTCCACACTAATTTGTACCGTCTGCGTTTTGATTGATGTAATTAATCGGAGGCAGGAATGGTGTAGGGATTTTATTGATTTTTTTTTCACGGGTTCTGATTTGTTTTTTTATGGGTTGGTCTGTTTCCTCCATTTAACATGTAATTTTGCACCCATTCTATTATTATCCCTATTCCCTTAGCCTATTCCTTCATAAAAAAACTGACAGCGCTCTTGTAACTTTTCTGATGTTACAAGTGTCCATGAACGATGGCTGCTGCTTTCTATGAGGTAACTCATCTACTCATTTGCTCTCTAATTGCATAAAATAAGAAGTATACAGGGTGTAACCAAAATTAGTGATAAAACTTGAGAGATCGTATATGTCCCTGAAATAGAGTTCACTGCGAAAGTAGCAGCGCTTAAAAGTAAGTATACAAATCAAGAAAAAAATTTCTTTGCTTGCTAGCGCTGCTACTTTCACAGTGAGCTATATATCAGGGACAAATATGATCCTTAAAGTTTTATTACTCACTTTTGTTACATTCTGTATAAGAAAAAGAGAACAAAATAGGCGATGAAAGTTTGTATAAAAGTAATTCTAAACGCAAGCGAAACCACGGGCAAATGTTTGTACACAGCTATTAATTGCTCATGTAAGCTATTAATATTTTTTAAAGGAATTAAAAACAATTCTCCCAAAACTAAAATATGTATAATAACCATCACTAGAACATACTAAAAGTGTCATAATCATATCCATAATGTTATTATCCTCACCTAATCTCAGCACCGTAAAGTTTACCCGGGAAATTCAAAATTCATCTTCGTCCAAGTATTGCGAGGCAAGTCTCCCAAGTTCTCAATTGTGTGGTTATATGAAACTTGACTAATCCTGAGTGTCCGGCGTTGATCCGCAGTTTGTCACCCTACTCGTATAGTTTACTGCGCTGGTGTGACGCTCGGTAATTTTCGTGGAAATTCGAGCGGTGCGAAAACTTGCTCGGTTTCTTGTTGCCTGTCATCAGGTTTTAATATGTTTTGGCTTGAATCTGTGGTTGCTGGGCACGGTGTACGGATTAGCCGGAAAATCGGAAGTGTTTTGTTTTGCGATTCTGTATAGGCATTTATATTACAAATTCAAGAGTAGGACACCTGCGTGTCAATTTGCAATACTTTTATGCTATGTGATATCAAAGTTTAGAAATTTTAGCTGCTTGGAAGCGAAAAATCATTGAACGGTTGGCTGGGAATTTTTTAATAATACATGTTTTATTTATGAGCTTAATTTTGTGTTAAAGCTGTAAAGGTTTTGAAATAATTATTAAATAACAATTTTATTATCTAGCGTTGCTCTTTGATGCAAAATATAGTTAATTTTGCATCATGCTAAAGATTCATGAGCTTAATTTTGTGTAAAACCTGTAAAGATTCTGAAATCGTGATTAAATAACAATTTTATTATCTAGCGTTGCCCATTGATGCAAAACAAACTATGTAAAAGAAAGGCGTGTTATTTATACTTATCTAACTCAAGAACGGCTGTATGTTTTTGTTTCAAAATTGGTAGGGAGATTTGATCTTAGAAGAGCCGGTTCCTTAAGGATGACTTACAAAGTAGATACGAGATAAATTTTTACCAATTTTGAATGATGGCAGAAAATGATATGGTCATATTAAGGTTTATACATGGGCCAGCGGGGTAAATTAAATATCTTTTAAGTATGTTAAAACGTCAAGCTCATTAGCCAGAAAAAATAATCTTCATTCTTTCATTACTAGCGAGGATTTTTTCTTTAAGCTAGTAACTACTAGCTTTATTTATTAACTAATCAAAAAAAAAATGTTCCGTGTACATAGATTTTTTGTTAATACTGGTATAACTAAGAACATTTCTAAGGAGGAATTCATATTTCTTGTTTTTATTAATTGTATGTTAATTATTTTCCGTTCGCCGGAATTTTTGAAACCCCGATTCTATGGTCAAGGCCGTTGGCGTCTGTATTACCCTTAAAAGAAATTTCACATCCATCGAAGCGCATTGTGAACTTAACAGAATTTAGGTGTATCCATAGGACCTTATTAATACTGTTCGAAAGCACAAAGCATCGATCCAAATCTAGATAGACGGAATCAATTCTGTCGAGTCAGCCAACCCATTTATCGAGTTTCGGCAATGTAAGGTGTCGAGTGAGATACAAAAGTCAATATGAACAGTATTTGGAAAGTATTTCGTATCCTAAACGGTTCGACATGTCGTGAAATCCTTTGCTCTTTGCACGTGTTACTTTGATGTTAATTTAAAATGTGTTCTTCGGAAAGGATCCAGCAATATTCTTTAATTATTTATTCTATTTTTAACCGACTTCCAAAAACGAGGAGGTTAATATGTTCGGCTGTGGATATTTTTTTTTTTTTTTTTTTTTTTT
>JAOTAV010000030.1:41218-54735 GCA_026546445.1 Cyclargus thomasi | reverse complement strand
TTGTATCACTTGTCCACACTTGTGCATGACAACGAATGTTTAATATTTGATATTCTACCATTATCACACATTAAACACCGAATTAATACAAATTAAAGAAAAAATACAAAACTCACAACGTCTCTCTCTCTGAAATCACCGCCAAAACTCCGGTCAAAAAGTTATTTGAGTTGTCAAATAGCCACCTGTCATTTTAAAAGTCCCAATTTTTAGTTATAAGCTAAATCCTGGTACAATGTCAAGTATTTTTTTTTTTAATTTCTCATATAAACTAACCAACCTTCGAGGGTATTTATATTTTATTATACCAACGATAGACCTACAGCATGTGAATGTATTATACTCCACATAAATTCAGGTACAGATAACATCATAGAAAAATATGAGAGCCGCAGTATTAGAAAACTTATCATGAAATATACCGTCGAATAAAACACGTTGTGAATTGCTGGCGACCCTCACAAAGGTACAGTGTATGATAAATAGGGAGAATAGGTCTAGATGAGGGGAGATACGCATCAACAAACCTGTTGTAATGGTTCCTGGTGTTGTTAACTCACAACCTTTGCTGGTTGGCAGGTGAAAAAGTCTAGCACAAGCTTTTTATTTGCATGTGTTTGATACTTGCTTTAGTTTGAATTTAATAGGACATGTATTAGGTTAAGATTACTCGGTAGAAAATGCTATTAGCGATAAATAAGAGTCCGAGTCAAATCACACCGCAACGTGACGCGATGATAACCACAAATGCATTTTTAAGTTTGCAGTTACACTAAAACTTGCATACCCTTTTGAACAGTAGTGTTAATTTATTTGGAATTGACAGATGTAAGTCGGAAGTCGTCTCAAGCGATTGATATCTGTCAATTTAATACAAATTTAGAAATGTATCTCACGCTTTCTACACGTCACGTTACGGTTTGAACTGACCCTTACAACCTAAGAGTAAAGCCGTTTGTCCACCACATGATTATTTTGGACCGATAAAATGCCACTTTAGGATCTAGGATATAAATTTCATTTTCTTTTATTTGCGCCCATGTCATATGCTGCTCTATAGTAGTAGAGCAAAATGAAACGTAAAGTCTATGTCATACAGTGGTATTTTATGATGATGACGGTGTGCAGTGGACAAACGGTCTAAAGTCAACCATTTCAAGAACAAAAATCGATGCTTTAATAAAAGTCTTGAAAGTTTTAAAGATTTGGATGTGGTCTTTGCATTTTAGCAACTCTAAATCCCAGGATAAACGAGGAAGTAAAAAATATCGTGAAGTTAAAAAGAATATTTCTTGAAGAATCCAGCCTTTTCCGCTAAAAATGTCGGAACCTCCTTTATTATTATATTTATTATAATATAAATGGAAATCTCGGAAGATGCACATCAACTTTCTTGGTGCATAATTCACTCACAATCCTATGCCTGTTTATAATTTTAATGCGAAATGTCTAAGAGCCTACTGTATTTGGCAGTGGAAAATAAGAAAATATGCATGCCTTTATTTTGCTTTTACAACAGGAATGTTTTACTTAATTTAATTTCAATGCGTATTATGTAGTATAAAATCGTGATATGCTGTTTGTTTATCCAATAAATATTAATCATTGTTATTTTATTATTCATTTACAACAAAAAATAAAACGCAGTTCTAACACCAAACCCAGCCACTTTCTATTCATAACCAACGAGTTGGTGCCAAAAAATTTGTATGAAATAAATCAAAAATTAAAGTACAATCGCTTCCAGCCGCTGATATTAAAATCTATCAATATTCTGGTCTATTTCCATCCCGGCCGCGCTCGTAAATAATCCATTCGGCGGGAATCGAACGCTTGCACCGCTGTTGTTAGAATACTATAAATAAACGCATTCCGTACTCGGCTTACATCTGTGCTCAAAATTTCGGATGAAAGGGTTGATGTTTTATGCTCGAATGTGGGGTGTGATTTCAAAAATTGGTTTGTTCTTCGGCTAAATGCGTGGAATTACGTTATTTGCGCTGATAACATGTGCAAACTGCGTGCTTTTCGCGATAGATATAGCAGGTTTTCTTTAAAAGCATAAAGGCTCAGAAGAGACCCAATAAAAGACAATATCATACAAAAACTACCGTTGAGAAAAACACGCTATGTGTAAACTTTTTAACCGACTTTTTTTTGCCAAACATATGTACCTATTAGACATGCCAAGGAGTAGTGAAAACTTAAAAGTAATATCATTTTCTATACTAACGAGCGATTAAATGCTTTATTTTGAGTTAAAATTCTGAAGATTCGTGAACGTTAAACTTAATATTACGATTATGTTTCAACTAGAAACCAAGAAAGACCAGAGCCTATCTGCTCTTTGATTTCAATATCTAAAAGCATTTATGAAAATGTTTATAAGTCATAAATTCCTATGCATAGGCAGAGTAAATGACGTCATTCCTTTGAAATGCAAATAAATCAATAGGCAAAGTAAGACGTGATTGATGCTTCTTCCGTCACAAGCACGTAGATTTTATTATAGAATAAAAATGCGAATATTTTAGGAATATTATGGTTTTTTAAGGCCATAATTAGGTAGCCTATTTTATTCTCCATTCTTAGATCTAATTATGCGTCAAAAATTAATTCGATTAGTTGCTTCGTTAGGACGTAAAGGAAGGAAGGACGAACAAAATATAAACAAACACACACACACTTCCCCATGTATAATGTGTGTGTAAGGTGTTATAGAAAGACCTGGTAGCAACTTTTGAGTAGGTTTTTTAAAAAAACCTGAACCTTGTTATGTATTTCTCCGATTACACCACAATGTGTAAGGGTCTTTAGTTTTGTGACGTCACATTTCAAATTTTCAAAATTTAATCTCGAAATTTGAAATAATGCGGTGATTTAAATTTTTCGATGTAAAATTGCTTCGTGACATCACAATGGACAGGTCACGAAAATGTGACAACCTGTGACAATGGGGGAGGTCTAAGAATCATGAAATTCCTGTGACGTACTGTATGGATGGCCCTAATAAAAAACCAACACAATACATTTTGGACTATCGCGCATCGTATCATATTTAAATAATTTCATATTAAAACAAAAGCAATTATACGGTGAATAATGGCATCCCAGTCCGCAGAAGGTCCATTTAATTATCGTCTGCATTATAAAGTGGTAATCGGATCGGAATTAAAGATAATAACCCCGCTCCACGATAATTGGTCAAACATATCAATACCATTTAATTAACGTTAATACTTATTAAGTTTTCCGGCTTAAGCCCCATTTGCTGAAGGCTTTTATCGTATTAACGAACAACATAACTTGCTTATAACATAAAGCGGATAGCCTAAACAGTATACTTTAAAAGACGATCATATTTTCCGATCTTAAAGGACACAACACGAATGCTCATTGCCGTGAGAGAGTCATACTTCGGCACGTATGGGTCGGCTCCACCGGAGTGACCCATGGCTTCACAGAAAACTGGCCTGAACGAGGCGTTGTGCTGTGTTTTGTTCAGTGAGTTTGCCGGTGGCCTAACTTCCCTAATCCCCTATCCCTCTTTCCTCATAAAGGCAAATGTACTTTACAAGTCTTCAGATGTCGCGAGTGTGCATGGGCGACGGCAGTTGCTTTCCATCATGTATTTGGTCTGCTCGTTCGCCCCCTAAATATTATTAAAAATGCACTAGAATGCCTTACTACTGTCGCAAGACACACATTTGAATCTAGCATCATTTTTTTCAAATTAGGGGGCAAAGGAAAGCAACTACTGTCGTCCATATTCGACCGCAATATCAGAAGTGCGTTTTCGGCCTGTTTTACGAAGAACTAAGCTACGTGAATAGAGGCCGTGGTATTTTTCGGTCGAGCCAGTCGATTCCTGCCGAAGCATAGCTCTCCCTTAGTAAATTTTAACATTCTTTTGTAACTGAATATAGAGATATTTAGTGATTCTTTTATGTTTTGACGTAATATAAAAACTTCGGTTAAAGATAAACTTCTTGCAAAGAAATTGATCGAGTGTTGGTAGAATATAACTTATAGCATATTATTCAAAATGCATATATAACACTGATAAAATACGTATTGTATAAAATGTCAGCTATTATAATTATTGCACTTTTAATATTTGCAATGATACAGAGTAGTAAATTTTATTATCAAACTAAAAATTATTTATAAACCGGACGTTAATATTATAAAAGTTACTAAAAGTTCTACCTGAAACTATAATAAATTATGTTGTCAAAAAAATATAATATTTTTAAGTCTACCGCGTAGTCGCGTACACACTACACACACATGCATGCAGTAGTATTATTTCAGGAAATGTAATAAAATCTATAAAAAGAATAACCAGCTGCATCACCAGAGACGCAGTGGAAGTTTCATTGCGGGTATGACGAAATACTTTTGTAAGATATATAAGGATATCGATGAATGTAGCATAATACAGGATGTAACAAAAACAAGTAATGATATTTAGGGTAGGTATAGGTTCCCTTCAGAGTTCGCTGTGAAAAGATTGTATAATATCGTTCGGTGTTTTTCTTCCTTTCTGACCTGTTTTGACACGCACCCAGTGAAACGGGAATATGCGTATAAAACAAATATTATAACACGCACATTATAATGAATAGTAGGCTATAAGGTTTCTGTTGAGAAATGTGTTAGATATTATTGTTTTAAACAAAGAATCAAAGATCATGCATACTCCCTATTGTCGATTAAATGTTTATTATGAAATTCACAAAAGCGTTCGAGAATACGAATTAGGCCGTCTGTCACGCGACGATCCGACTACGCCTTTAATGACGGCAACGACATTGACGATGGGGCATTGTCACTCGAAAATGAAACCTACAGCCTAGATCATAAAGTTGCATTTTATCGTACCGAAATAATCTCGTTTCGTTTTCTTTTTTATAAAATAAGGGATCAAACGAGCAGACGGAATTTACCTGATGGAAACCAACTACCGCCGCCCCTGGCCACTAGCAACATCCGAAGAGTTGCAGGTGCGTTGCTGGCGTTTTAAGAGGGAATACACTTTGTTTTTGAAGGTTAGCAAGTTGTATCGGTCCGGAAACTTATGATGATAGTTAATTCTAAGGTTACGCGAAAAACGCAGAGTAGAAGACTGTCACTCATGAAAATAATGTGGGTGGCAATTTTTTGGCGTAGGGCGATGGCGAAAAGTTGCAGGTGGAATGATGTGAAGCTACAACACGGCGCAACTCCAAGGGGTCCAGCTTCTTTGAAACATTGTGGCACTGAGCAATCCGAGCAGCTCTTCGTTGGATACGATCAAGAGGGAGCAATTGGTATTTAGCGGGCAGTTTAAACGGGCAGTTTAAACGGGCAGTTTGTTTGGGCAGGGGCAAAGAAGTTGGTGGACAAACGGCGTTAGACTCTACTCATGTCATGACACTTATATATTTATTAGTGACTCTATAAAGAAACTGCAATCATTACTTCTTTGATAAAGTAATTTCGATTAATCTAGACAGCAGCGGTCACTAACCCACTGTCAATAAATATATGTTTTTATTTTATTTTAAAACGGCGATTGACAACAAAGTGTTATATTAAAATTTTCTTGCTGCCCATCGCGGTTTGTATAGAAAACTAGTTGTTGCCCGCGACTCTGCACGCGTGATAACTTTTCTATTCAAAATTTTCCTGATTTTGATGCCACAAACCTCATAGAGTCTAAGCTCTTTCCAATTAATGCAAAACGTGCATTCTGGAGTTATAGCGTCAGGAAGGAAAACTTATTTTTATATAATATTATATAATATTAGGAGACTTATTTTTATATAATAAAAGACTAGCGACTCGCCCTAGCTTCGCACGGGTGGATATTTATTTTTGAAACTCCCTGAAAAAAAAATTGTGGCGGCCATAATTTATTGTAATACCAATTACTTGTCTTTTAAATTCGTAATATCTTTTAAATGGATTGTCTGACTGGAATAAAATAAAAAGTAATTTAAAGCTATTGAAACAATCTTACTCAATAAATAGTTTATTTGGGTAAGGATTAGTTTTTGACGATAATATGATCAATAAACATAGGCTAATAATTTTAATTACTTTTATTCTATAGAAAAGTGGGTATAATGCCTAAAATATAAATGTTTGATTTATAATATCGCGGACTGTTTTGTAAGTATTATTAAGTTCTACAACTTTTCTATAAAAGTCAACTATACATCTCTAACCATTTAGGCAGCGCGGCGTTCGCGAGAATCGTTAACGTACAGCAGTTTTTTTGACGACTTGCTCCACAATTTTCACTACCACGAAAAATCCCATCTATTTTCCGGAATAAAATATTTATATATACGGCCTATACGGATTCGGAAGAATATTTCTAAATAATGGTAAAAGAAATTTTAAATACGGTCCAGTAGTTTCCGAGTCTATTCAATACAAACATACAAAAACACAAAGGTTATCTCTGTATAATATTAGCATAGGCTAGTATAGATTACAAACTTATTGACAGAGAGCCATGCTTCGGCAAGAATAGACCTGCTTGACCGTAGTGATTCCACAGCCACACAGAAAAATGGCGTGATACGGCGTTATGCTGTATTTCGTTCAGTAAGTAAGTTCACCGGTGGCCCAACTTCGCTAATCCCGTATCCCTTTTCCTCATAAAGGCCGGCAACGCCCTTGCGACTCTTCGGATGTCACGAGTATCCATGGGCGACGGCAGTTGGTGTAACAAAAGTAGGTGATAAAACTTTAGGACGTGGCAACGTCTAGCTGAAAGCGAAAAATATTGTTTGTTATTTGTATGGGGAAACTCTTGTTGCTGGGGTGCAAGCCCATACAAATTATTACAGCTGTTAGTGTCCCACTGCTGGACAAAGGTATCACAGAAAAAATTTTGCTTTCAGCATTGCACTTCTTCAGCGAACTCTATATAGGAGAACCTAAAGTGTTATCACTTACTTTTGTTACACCCTGTAGATGTTCGTGAAGGCACTAATTGTCGGTTCAATCGTACCGGTCTAATTGCACGTACTAATTACCGAAACCTTCGAGAGGCCTTTTAGTACTGTACTAATAACGTGAGCCCCGAATGTAGGTTATGAGTATACTTCAATCGCATATTTATCTTAATTATTATTGTATTTGAGGGATTCGTCGATAATAGATAGTAAAACTATAAATTTTAACATGTTTGGTTAGTTACAGTTTTTAGTTACAAATTTCAAGTAGAGACAAATTGTGTAAGCATAGTTTTAGTATATAAGATATCTGTTAAAAAAGTATAGTTAAAATAGTGTTAAGATTAGAGGAAATTTAAAGTCTTTTTTTATTTTATTTTATTTACCCAATTGCGTCAGAATGAGGGTTATGTTTTTCGAGAGTATGAATGTATGTAAAATTATTTGGCACGCTCAGTACCCTAAACGGCTTGATGGATTTTAGCGTATGAGGTATCGTTAGATTTGTCTTGATAGCGTAAGTGACACTGGGTACATAAAAAAATCAAAATGGTCGATTTTTAAGTCAAAACTGTGAGGTTCCAATTTTTTTTTCCTGCCTATTTACATCGAGTAGGGTATCAAAATGTAGGGACTTTAATAGTCGTGCTAGAGATTCATAACTTGATGTTTAAATTACAATGTTTCCTGCAGTCGGTTTTTCTTTTTTTTGGACATTTAGCATGTTGATAATAATGATTTTATATTCCACTATGTTTTGTCTGCGGCTTCGCTTTTGAGAATTTTCAGACAAATTTGCCTTCAAAATCTATACTAAAAATATAAAGCTAAAGAGTTTTTTTTTTGTGTGAACGCACTAATCTCTGGAACTACTAGCCGGAATTGAAAAATATTTTTGTGTTGGTTAGTCCATTTATTGAGAATGGTGATAGACTATACAGCATCACGCTATGACCAATTGATACCGAACAGTAATCAAAATTTTTTGTTAAAACGGGAAGTTTCATGCGGACTTTGTCGCGGACAACAGTAACATTACACACTATTAGGTTTGCAATTGCAACTTTAAATATTTAAAACTTTTATATTTATTGTGTTTTTTAACTTAAGACGTTAGTCAAAAACTAATTTTATACGCTAAATATTCTGTACTTATCAATATTATTTGTGAATGACAAAAATGTATCGCAAGTGATTATGAAACACTTTTTACTGCAAAAAAAACTACAGACGAACATATAACCTCCACGTTTTTGGAAGTCGGTTAAAAATCGGTCACAATTGAAGACATATTAAGTGAAAAACTAACTAACATCATAACATTTTACAACCTTCGAGTATACAAATTTTTTTCCATAAAATTTTAATCAATCTTGTAATTTACCGATTTCATTATTTAGCCTGCTACCTAGTTATACACCTAATCTACATTATTTTGATTTCAAATAATTTTCCGGTCCTGAAGCCAAAGTCAATTTACGCAAAAATCCGGCAAAAGTTTTTAAAATGTTAGTTTCTCGCTAATTACACTCACTTAATTCAATTTAATTGGCTTTAACCGTCTTAAGGTTTCGTCTGTATAATATTAAACATACATTATAATTTTTCTTAAACTCCTCCCAAAATACTGGACCGATTTTGATGATATTTTTTGTGATGATTTAGGGGATTTCAGAATAGCTTCGATTACCAAACCATAACCGACAGTACAACGACCGTCCAGTCCGTTAGGTATATTATAATATAGATCTATATAAACCACTCGAGGCGTAACTTATGTAATTGCACGAACAAGACCGGTTTTTCTTACTGTGAATTAATAATGCAAGCAAACTATTCTATTATAACTCCAATGATACAGTATCAACGGAATGTTCAAATAATGCTCCAACGAATCTACCTAACTTGTTAAAAGTAAGAGTATAACAACTTTTGTAAATAGGTTTGTTTACACATTTGATTTGTTCCGATTGTTACGATTTTAAATCTTATTCTCAACGCACTTGAGTTTAAAATCCTGATGGTGATCTTTGATATAAGATCCAAACGATCGTTTTTCCGGTTATAGTTTCGTAGATGAAAACTGAAATATTAATTTATTTTAAATTAGTTATTTCTTAATCATACATGAAAATGATGTTACATCATGCAAGAAATTAGATGCCAATGTTAAAATATTTTAACGTTTTTAGAAATACAAACGACAAAAGTGTCGTAAGAACGTCTTTACACTATCCGATATCAGTGTCGGGCGCCTATCCAAAATCGGATGAAATCAAATTTTTGAAATTTCGATCCTGTCTTACATTGTCCGGTTCGGTATCGGTCGACTACCCATGGTGTCGATTATCAACTATCGGTTTCATGAACGGTTTCGCGTTTACAAAGATTTCATATGGGATCTGTACAGCGCCACCTAGCGATGCTCACGGTCACATGTACAAATCCCATATAAAATCTTACTCACACTCGGCACTCTGTTGTCATTATAATATGAATTATTATTAAATACTTTGCAATACCCGCCTGAGGTATATTCTCTATAATATTCCGTCTGCTAATATCCACGTAATTCCTAGAATTGGCACATGGAAATAGGTCATCGGCAAATGAGAACAATATTATTACTACAATACAGCGCCGAACGTGTCTTGTTAGCCTTTTCAAAACGGTTTCAGCTATGAAATACTGAATAATAAAATTAAATAATAGCTAGGGTTTAGCCCAAACTCTAAAGAGTGAGAATAAACTCAACAGAAATGAAAACATAAGTGGAAGAAGCAGACAAGTAACATTTTCGAAACTCCCGGGTTTTTGCGTTTATAGATTTTGAAAGCTTTTGGACTAAATATTTTTTTTTTGTCAAAATCATATGGAAAAAAACAGTTACTACTCGAAGGTTGCAAAATGTTAGCTGTCTGCTTCTTCCGCTTGTCTTTCAAATGTTTGTTAGTTTATAATGATACAAATATATTTTGATTTTTTTTAAAGCTCCAAAAGGGCTAGGACGTGATTGAGCTAGAATTAAAAAACTAAGATGTCCGGATTCCGTTCGGTTTATGTATTTCGCAACAATTTTCTTTTGAATTTATGGCTACGTAGTTTCTCTCTGTCATGGAAATCACGCAAAACAATAACATTCAATAACTTCGAAACTTATCATTTATTTTAGGACGAAACCTATGTTTTGGTCGACTCAATGAAGAGATGTATAGCCTATAATCAAGTTTAAAAAAGCTACGTCTTCTATCTTTGAATTTAAAATTTAATTCGAAGTTGCTCAAGGCGCGAAACGTAAACCACGCCTAACCATTCCGCATCATTAAAAATACTCACCATTTCATCGTAGTAGCTGGCGATTTGGGAGAAAACGAGCGGATCGTACTCCATTTTGCACAATCACACACTGAAACCCTGGATTTTGCACTGGGCAACCTCTTGTGTAGGAACACACACTAATTTCCTAGTACACAGGCGTCGATGTAAGACGCATTGGTCGAGTAACGACTGACGTACACTACCGCTTGTAAAGCTAAAATAAGACCAAATTTTAAACACAAATCTTCGGTACGTTAGAGAACTGTATAGAGATGAAGAGCACGATTTGTTTGATCTAACGTTTGATTTTAGATAAAAATAGATTATTTAAACTTGATTTGATAAATTAAAATTAAGATATTAATATAATTTATTATTTACATGGGTGGGTAGTTTATAATATACGCAGTTAAATAAATAAATGCATATTAGATAAGTAAACATATAAATCAATTTCTTAATTTGTTAAAAAATTGATCTATACTTCGATTTTATTAAATCGAAATAAATATTGATATATATTTATAATATAACACACTCAAAATTAATAAAATCAATCAATCGTGATAACGAATAAAATTATTTCAAACGAAATGCGTGCAAAATATTATGATAAAACATAGCAGCACTTAAACACATACAATTATTTTTACACCTCGACAATGAAAAAAAAAAACAAAGAAACATCTCTATATATTTACTATCCACGTGCTACAAGAGGAAGCGAGGTACGCGCTCGACTCGCGAGTTACTTCAAACATTATGTTAGTTTGTTTTACATTTTCACTGTAACTTTTGTATTAACAATTTATATAGAGCTTTTTCAAACCGTATATTACTCCGCGTTTTTAATTAAGCGCCTATGAGAGTAAAGTTTGTCAAAAATTAATTAATTGTGTGCAGCGTAGTGCAATCATTTTTTTCGCAAAGTTTGAATCTCATCAAATTTTTCATATCGGAGCAACCAATTAGTTTTATGTTACTTCCACGGTTCGGGTAAAATTGAAATGAATTATGTAAGGGGATTACGATGTTCGCTTGATTTATTCAAACTTAAATATGACGGATAATTTCGGATTTGTTGAAAAAGGATTATACTCAAGGTAATCGCTACTAAGAGGAGACACTAGGGCAGTTTTTCCATACAAACGTCTCCTATTTTCCCTTTTTATTGAATACTCATGGCCATTATTAGCATGTTTTCGTGTTTTTTTCTTTATAATTTAATTATTAAAACATATATGAACGTTCAAAAACTTTAAAAAAATAGCCAGATTTTTCGCTGTGTTCAAAAATCCAGAAAACAAAAGTTGGTTAAATTATATAAAAAAGGGAAAACATAGGGACACACCTCAAGCCTTTCATTAAAATTTAAAGAATAAATTTTTATGAAAAAAATACTTAAATCGATAAAGTTTTAAAAATAGAATCAGGGGACAACGCACCGTTGATTTCCTGTTTTTATAAAGGGTTTTTTTTAATCCAAGATGCAATTGTCTCTATCGCGCTCTGCGGCCTCCCCAGCTTGTGGTTAGAGACAGCAATAGATATTACGAATACCAATTTTTATCTCTCTAGCCGCTGGTGTATTCTCTAAACATAATCATGATTTTGTCGATACCAGTGTGACACTTCTTCAGTGCTGTTACTCTTACAGTTAACTTCACTCAGATGTCTCATTCACGCCTAAAAGTATTACCACATAGTTTTGTTATTGTCTGGATACAACAGAAGTTAGTTTTATTAAAATTGCCATATTAAGTAACGCTAAAGTATTAAAATGTTTTTTTTTACACGTAACCTGAGCATGATTGCCTGATATATCAGCCTGCATTAGCTAAATCATACTTGGAAACAAAAATGTATCTACATTGGAATCGAACTTACGACCTCCTAGTTGTAAGTCAAAATCTTATAATTTCTAGGAGGCCTCAACTATAGAGACTCTACCACAATGGACAGATCTGACAGTGCGGGTCACTGTCAGTTCTGTCCATTGTGTCTACTTAGAAGAGTTTACGAATCCGATAGTCCAGTCCATATGTCCTATTTCGATATTGCTTACGTCATTGTCGAAGTTGTTAAAGTCGTACCTGCACTGATTTACAGTCGGCATACTGTTCGTTACGTCCATTATGACTCTACTGTACTATTATGTAATCTTTCATAGAACTCCAATTGCTGCTTGCCCAAGCAGGTATATTATAATGGCAAATATTTACTCAACAAGCTAGTAAGTCTAAGCTCTCTTATAAGGGCAATATAACCTCCTATTCTTATAAGGGCAATATCCCTTAATCAACTAGTTTGGGTACAATTTTTATTTTTAGCAAAAAATTAAAACCGACTCCCAAAGAAAAAGCAAATAATAAAAAAGAAACTAAAAAGTATTAAATAATATATCAGTTTTTGGAAGTCGGTTAAAAATATTTAGCCTAATGTTCACCGAGGCTATTAAATAGCAGCATAATTGAAATAGTGTAATACCAGTTTAACTGTCACCTGATAATATAACAGACAAAAAATATCTCTACAACTCTATATACGCTACAAAAACAAATTCCAGTACATCCACACAAAGTGTGTGAAATAAATGTTGAACAAAATAATTTTCGACGATACAGCCAATTCGTGCGCGGAGCGTTTGACAAATGCACCGCAAAATTCTCCAGATGCAGTGACAACACGATATGTGGGACCGAGCGAGACAAAACCAGATAAAATGCCGCCCGCTAAGCTAGACCGCGGTACCGCATCGCTACAATTTATAGCGATACCAGCCTGCCTCGTAACGCACGCATAGCTTACACTGGCATGCGTGGAGTCGATGCCGCAACTATTATTTCGTTGGGAATGTTCAATATAAATTTTAGCTTGGGCAGTCTTGGGCAATACTTGTCTTTTTTATGAGAATTAGGGGGTAAGAGGATAGATCACCTGCCGAAAAGTAACTACCGTCGCCCATGGAGATTGCAGAAGCTATGCAAGTGCGTTTTCGGCATTTTCTATGAAGAAAAAGACAAACATACAACCGTCTGAAAGAAATCACTCTAAACCGTAATTTAGTTTCAAATAAAATATGCATCGGTCATTTTAGAAAAACACATAATTAAAATTGTTACATGAACCAGGAACTGTCATTATCGTCGTCAGATTTTCTAACATTGATATATATAATCTATATATATAAAAATGAAACCAATTTTCCTTGGTCACGGCATCACGCGTGTAAGACTGGACGGATTTCAC
>JAOTAV010000030.1:11457-26422 GCA_026546445.1 Cyclargus thomasi | reverse complement strand
CAGCCAAATCTGTTCTGCCGTTCTTGAGTTATAAGTGGTGTAACTAACACGACTTTCTTTTATATATATAAGATTTAAAGCTTACATATCATGACTTGTCTAAATTTGAATTTTTGACTGGTACCGACTTCAAAATTATAAAGATTGTGCACGGAAATCTCTCACCGAATTCTGAAACAGGCACTATTAAAAGAATAAACATTATTTAATACTTTTTAGTTTCTTTTTACTATTTTTGTTTTTTCCTTTAAAAGTCGGTTTCAATTTTTGTTAAAAATAATGCCTAATGTAGTGCGGGCTGCGGCCTGCGGGCGTTATTCAATTAACTAGATTCTAATTTCTAGCTAGATGCTCCTACATAAATGAACATGAGGTGAAAAATTGATCAATTTTTATGGGCCTATTACCTACGAGTTTAGACTCTCTACCTAGAGTCTATACAATAATGATGAGACACAAAAGCCAGCTGGTTACGTAGTAACTACATAATATTAACTACGTATTTCGTAATAGTATGCGGCTCAGGACAGAGGACTTAAATAAAATTATGCCTCCGCCAAAACAGCTGTAAAGTCAGTTGCCGGTTCTTAACAAAATCAAATTCGGAGGGCGGTATTCGATCTGTATCGGGGTGTCATTGACCCATAGTACGCACGTCTCGCGGAAACGTTGTATAGATCTACATTGTACGATCCCCTCAACGAGTTCAATTCTTTGGGTTTTAATAAATAAAGGTTTTACTTCTGCTAAATAAACGGATTTTACCCAAATTGTGTTCGATATTATAGAGTACATAGGACAGTTAACGCAGTACCACTAAAACCAGTTCTTTGATCAATTTAAATAGAAATTCGAATTCGTATAATATCCTGTTGTAACTTTCTTATTCTATATTGAATATTTATTTACATAATATTCGTATTCTAATAACGAACATTAAAAATCAAAGTCTTTCTAACTAATAATGAACAAAATGCATAATATTTGAAACTGGGAAAACCTGGTAGTACGAAACTCTACAGTACATGGTAGAGTAGAGACGTAAATGAACAATGACTGCCTATATTCAATAACTGGTTTGGAGTCCGTTCAAGCGATGTGTTCAAAGCGTGCTTAAAATTTAGCGACCTACTTTTGTTGAAGGGTGGAAGCGATAATAAAATCTGCCACGTCATCTAACGCATATCTCCGGCTAGAGTCCAGCGACAATCAAGAGTTCATCGACCTTGAGTTAGGGTGCTCTCACCCCTCGCTATTGCATCAGTAAATATATGTTACCAAAAACTCTCATATATTTATGGGGACCGAGGATCGCGTGTTAAAATTGTGCTATCAGATCGGGGTTTTTGAAACTATTACAAGTTTCGGGAAAACCAGTAAGCCACGCATGGGAGACTAGAAGTTAGCATGCGGCATACTATCTTAGAAATGCTTCAATGTGAGCAGAGTAAGTAGAATGTAATGCAGGATCTTCATAATCGTCGATCTTCGTTAGTTATTCGGCGAGATAATCATCTTAAAGTCCATATAACAATCGTCCTCAGTACTTTATAAACTCACCGATCAAAGGCAAATATAGACAAATATCGGCCCGCCTATCATTGTCTGCGTTCGATTATGAAGAGGAGCCGTAAGCAATAGTAAGTCAGGTTGGCTCTACTGTTTAATATTTAACAACCGTAATAAACTATTTCGCAGAACACTAATGACTTTTCTACGGAAGTAATTAAGGTACCGCCACGGAGTTGCTAGGCAGGCTACTAAACATGATGCAAATCAATAAAAAATGATAAAGTTAGATATATATTTCAATTGTGAAAGAGTATCTGTAAGTGCTGGGAGTCATGTTTCGGCCCGAATGGGCCGGCTTGACCGGAGTGTTACCACTGCCTCACAGAAAACTGGCGTGAAACGGCATTGTGTTTAGTTCAGCGAGTGAGTTTACCGGGGGCTCAACTTCTCTAATTCCCTAGCCCTATTCCCTCATAAAGGCCGGCAACGCACTTGCGTCTCTTCGGATGTTACGAGTGTCCATGGGCGACGGCAGTTACTTTCCATCAGGTAACCCGTCTGCTCGCTTGCCCCTTAATATCATAAAAAAGGTAGGGTTCGAAGACGCATTTTGTCGCATCAGAGTTGCAAACGTCATCTAATTTTTACCATTTCTTACATTTATTAGCTATCACAAATACATGGTTAAACAAATTTTTTTCTTGTTTCATACTTACGGCATTATGCATAGGTGCTGTTTAAGTAGCACATCTGCACAAGAATATGGAAATTTTATGTTTAAAAATGTAGGTCACGTCTACATATTTACCTGGCACACATGTCTAGGAATTTTGTTTCAATCTCTACATTGCGTAAGGGGTAAAAATTTAGGAATCGCTAACATAACCCTAGTTTAAATATTTACTTATTTGTCCCGAAATAAACATTTTAGACAACGTAACGCATTGTGCCCGCGTTACATGCGCTCCAGGAGGAAACAAGCGCCCTTTTAGTAGTTACCAAGGGTGGGCGAATTACAGTTGCAAATTCACTGGAGACAGTTGGATTTTGAGCACTTCCTCCTCGTAACTAAGCAAAACACACCTTTAGATTGTGTCGCTTTTCCATGCCTTCCACATTCCGATTAAATTCAAAAAGGAGTAGAAATAAAACATTATTGTTTACATTATTGCTAATGTCGATATATTATACGTCTATATCAATATCCCTACGTCAGATTACATTCGTTGACAATTCAGATTGCATGTAGGTTTCCAAGCTCAAATTCCGCACATGTTGGATATTTGTACTTTCTTATTTTTAGCTACATCCTAGGCCAAACCTAACTTTACAATACCGAAACCTGCCCATAAGAAACAAAAAGGAAACTAAAATTTACTAAACATTTGTTAGAATGAATAAACACTTAATAAACGAAAATGTTAGTAATAAATGATACATACTAAACACAAATTATTAGCACAAAATAAAAACAAAACAATATAAATGGGTCAGATGCACATCTACCTGAGCCACAGAGCAAAGGACTTATAAGGGAGGAAAACAAAAAACGACTCTATGCCTAGAAAATAATAAGTGGCGCTACTGTACAAGAGGACATTGACACTTGACAGTGACATTAGCGAGCCATGTTTTTGTTCTCTACCCTCAATTACGTACCAAACTGACATACAAAAATACAAAAACAGTTGTTTCGGCGATATAAAACACATCTGTCTTAATATCCGATTGTGGCGGGCTCAGGCTTCTCACAGCAAAAGTGTACAGTAATTTAGTTGGCCGAGTATTCACCTCCATCCGTCGTACTTGATAGGCTGACGGTAAATTTTTGTATGGTATTCGTAAACTATACAGTGGTGGGTTTAGACACTACACTCACAGCAGTCTTAATATAAAGATGTTTATTTTTAATTAAAACATTTCAGAGGGCTTAGCCAAGACCCAATCGTTTTCGCTTCTTTTTAGATTTGCTTAACAAAATGCATGAACATGACATGAGGCGAAACGAACCCTTATGTCATTTCCGATTTTGTGATTTTACGAAGAAGCGAAAACGTTTAGCTCTTGGCTAACCCCCCAGGTAATATACTCCGTACTTTTCGTAAGAAGGCAGACCTCTCCCTATTTCATACTTATGAGGATATTAGTATACTCATAGAAGTACCCAATATCATTTATGTTCACAAAATTGCATCTTAAAGGAGAGTATAAAATCGTTCAATATTTTATAGAGTGTGTGCATGTTATCCTAGCCTCATTTCGCTTCATATAATACAATAAAAATAACAAAAAATTTACTGCCAGCCTCACACACAGTATATCAATACTTATTATAATGGGATTTTAAGTTTGGGACTACACAACACATACTATTCTATAGTCTGCCTATATTCAAAACATTTTGGATGACATCTTGAAGCGTTTTTATTTCAATCAAATGTATCAGTCACTGTAGATTGTATTACAAATATCAATACATTAATTACGCTAGACATTAAGCTTACGATAACACTAAACAACACTAAAATATTTAATTGTAAGATCATATAAGGAAGTGTAGACGTTTTAGTCAAAAATTTATTTCTACATTATATTATTGCTTCTAAGTAGACATTTCATACATGCTCTAAATAAAAACGGTATGAATTTGTGAATATGAACTGAAACATAATTACTTTTAATTGAATAACAACACCCAAAATATTTTGAATCATGACAAAATTATATTTACTGAGAGGTACATTTTACCTGTGACTAGTTTTTACACACCATTTTTATTGTTATCATTGTGTGCTTTATATTATAACTATTAAAAAAACACCACACCAACATAATTTTAAATTAAATTCCTAAACAGCTACATTTAAATTAAAGAACACATATTTTTAAATACTTATTTAAAGGTACTTAAAAATTTAATGTTGCGCAAAATCGTAACTGACTAGTACAAATAGTTAAGTACAAATAAATAATAATTATTATGAATGAATCCTTACATCGTACCATAGAAAATAAATGTCAAATATATTGAAATGCATTTACAAGCCCCATTCATTATGAGAAATTCTGACCTCAGCAGCACTTTTCAAAATGATATGCTTTTGTCAATACTCATTATCTATAATTTAACTATGTTGTCACAAAACTACTTAACTTGAAATCTTGGATTAAATACAAAACTGAATTATTCATAAATTTTATGGTACTGAACTAATATTGACCTTACTCTAATGTAATATATTATTAATTAACATCAAAAGAAATCTATATTTAGTCTAATATTATAATAAATTATGAATATACATTACTTAAATGTAATAATAAATAGGGATTACACAAATTAATAAGAGAGACAATATCATAATGCAATTAGCATAAATGTTTATAACATTTTCTATTCCCGACAAAAAGTGGTACCTAATTAATATACGTACCAGTTAGTACTTGACTTCTCATCTACATGTCAATAAGTAAAATGAACATATTCACACAGAATTTTGTTCACCAATGCCAAACATAAGTTAATACAAAATGTTATAATATTGATCAATAGTAATTTGTTTTGTCATGGTCTCCGAAATATTTATTTAAATTTTTTTTTGCCAATTAAAAATCAATGCTCTGGTATGAGTATGAATACTATGATATCTAATATTAATTAAAATTACAAAAATCTATATTTAATCTTACAAAATAATATGATTTTTACTTTTCCGTATAATATAATGTACATAACTTATTTTTGATTTTGTGCATAGTCAAATTTCAGATTTGTTAATCTTGTCAATATTAAAAATTACAATTAGTAAACGCCAGATCTTCCGTTGTATTGTGTATAAAATTGTCTACATATTAATAAATTGTATAAATTGTCTATTGGCATGGATTATTATTTTACATCAGTCATAACATCTTCTTTGGTAGATTAGAGACACAGTGACAGCACACTTAATGTATGTAACTAATAAATATTAGACATTATACTAATTTATGAACGGCAAAAACTTTCCTCCAAGTGACACAATTGCACTGATTTTATAGTTAAGAATATAATCATATTATACTTTTACTTATAGTAAAATTTAATATTGCACTGTCAATTACTATTGTATAAATATTAAATAAATATATTTCTTTACTTAGTTTGTTTCAATATATGTCTTTAAGAAACCATTTATATATTTTGCTTACGAACAGATGGAATAAATAATAGTTTTTTTTTGTTAAATTATTTGAAAGTGTGTCTAGACATGGTACAGATTCAATTGTTATAATATTTTTGTTATTACAATTGCTTATGATTGACTATTGACATCACACACATAATATCATAATATGGCATTCATGGAAACTTTTGTAGTAAAACATTTGCCACAAAAATCTTAAGTACTTATAATGTTGTGTGTGAATCGTTGTGATGTTAGTGTTTTTGTTATAAGATGATTTGTACTTCCTTTGTGAACACTGGATAAAATGAAATTGTCATGATCTGCAACCCTCTCTATGTCTAAAATTATCAAAACTTCTGATCGCAAACCATGACAGTGTAATGATCAACATTTTGCATTAGCTACAATTTATTGACTAGATTTTAAGAAGTTTATGATTTACTCTTGTTTGTTTTGAAGCTGACTTGCAAAACTTGTCCATTTAGGGAGTATCCATTTAATGATTGAATGGCAACTACAGCTTCATCGTAATTTGTCATAGTTACAAAGCCATATCCTTTGCATTTGTTGGTTGTTGGATCTCTAATAATTTTCACACTTTGTACTGCACCGAAGGGGCCAAATAGCTGCCAAAGGATACTTTCTTCTGTGTCAGCACCGATATTGTAGACAAAGATACACCAACCAGATCCACCCAATGCATTACCTTGAATCAGAGGGTCTGCTAAGGGAGAGTATCTTTGGAGACCTTTATTAATAGCAAGTAAAGCCTTACCAGCAGGTCCAATGAAGCGCCGGGTTGTTGTTGGAGCCAAATATGCAGCGAGTGGGGCTAGTGCTTTGTTCTGGTTACTGGGATTGTTTGCACACTTAACTGTAATAGGTCCAGTGCCTCCTGGTGGTATGGTGCCATTTAATTCTCGGATTGCTGCCTCAGCTTCACATCTCTGGTCGTATCTGATAAATGCAACACCTCTTGATGGTCCTTGAAGTCCCTGTTCTTCTACACCTTGCAGGAGATGACCAACATTCATGTTCTCGTGGAGTATTCGTGAACTGATAATAGTGCCATATGGGCTGAACAGGTTTTCCAGGTCCTGTTGAGTCATATGCTTCGGCAATCCGGAAACATAGAGATTGGCACCTTTAATCGCGTCAGAACTAGGACGGGCGTAAGACACTTTAATAATCTTGTTTTGCAGTCGAAGACCATTTAATGTATTCACAGCTTTCTCGGCATCTTCTGCTTTGTGGTAGTTTACAAAAGCGTAGCCCAAACTCTGGCCATTTAGAATGTGGTCTGGAAACACTGTCACCTTGTCTCTGATCAGCTTGCAGCTCTCTACTTCGCCCACACTCGAAAACAATGACCTTATTTCTTCTTGTGTCATGGTTTGTGGTAAATAGTTCACTATTAAATTAGTTTTTGATTCATTGTTACATGGCTGAACCTTACTACCATTTTGCGTGGGCTGATTCGCGTTTACGGCATCTAGTGAATTGGCCATCATCTTGATTGTTTTAAAAAGCACAGTAATAAATTATGTTTAAGTGGTAGCTTACTTTAAAGTAAAAGCTATTTTAAATTAGACCATAGATTCGTCACACGTAATATTAACTTCAGCCCGCGTTGGTTGAATGCATATGCAAGGAAAGAAAATCAATAAGATGCTGATCACTTTCGTACTTATCCTGTTTTCGGCGTAACCGCGCCGAGTCCGGTAAATCAGAATATAAGCAGTAACTCAAATAAATGTTAGTTTATTAGATCTAGAGAAATATTAACGTAAAGTGAAAAGGAAATCAACCAAAAATCTATACGACTTGCGACCTATTCTCGTAAGTTCATTTCTTTCACTTCACTTTCTTTTTAGTGTTGCCGTAAAATAATTTTCCAATATGAAATTAATGGTAAACTTTGTTGCCAGTTTAGAAATAAAATTAAATATTAGGGCATATAATATTAGAATTATTTGATATAATTAGAAAACAAGCGTCTTGATTAAACTTATTCATGTATTATCGTATTTTCATTTGAAAACGTACCTAGTTTTTGTTAAACAAAAACTGCTTTGACTTTAGTTTTATACACATTTCGATAGATGGCGCTTCTAATGATGTTGTTAATTTAATGCTTAGATGTAAAATAGATGGCGTTACACGTGTGATTTTTTAATTTTATTATCACTCATTTTAACTTCTCTTTCTATTAGTCGCTTAAGGGATTTGTTATAAGTTATAACCGAAATAAAAAATTCAAGTTTTCAAGCCAGTATCAGTAAGATAGCTAGTACTTCTGTCTTCGACTAGACAAAACTAGTTTCATTTCTAAGGCTAGGAAACTAGATGACAGGCCAGGGTAGCCAAGACCTAAAAGAGAGATAACTTTCCTAGCTCTAAAACTAGCCTCGTGTATTTGACAGGCATTAGCAACGCAGAAAATTTGGACGTAATTAAAAATAATTATACGCAACTTAAGTTTTTTTCGAGAATTAAGACGCAACTTAAGGAATCTCCAGAACCTCCAGAAGGAAGGTTATGTTTTTCGAGAGTTTGTATAATGTATGTATTTATAATTGCTTAGCACGCTCTGCAGCCTAAACGGATTAATGGATTTTAACGTATGAAGTATTGTTAGATTCGTCTTGATAGCGCAAGTGATACTGGGTACATTAAAAAAATTAAAAGATTTTAAAGTCAAAATTGTGAGGTTCAACAATTTTTTTCCTGCCCATTTAGGTCAAGAAGGGTATGAAAATGAGGGGCTTAAAATAGCCATTCTAAAAAAAATACATAACTTGATCTTTAAATTGCAAAGGTTCCTGTAGTCGGATTTTCAGTTTTTTGTACATTTAGCTTGCTGCGTCAAAATTTTTAGCTAAGCGAATTTTGCATTCTAAATTTGTAGTCAACTTCGTATAGAGCTGACAATTTTCAGGGGGTTCTGCCGCGAATATGGCTCGATGTGGCCGAAAAGATGGCTGGTGGCAGCGACCTTGCCCACTAAAACTCTGCAATTCTCCTTGTGTTCCATCCACCGCCATTTCCTACTCCTCCAGTCTCCACTAATTCCTACTACTCCTAACTCGTTTCTTTTACAATTACTGCCTACTCCTGCCTACATGTCTCCCTTAGGTCATATCAAAATGGTTTTCATGATTGGATACCGCTGTCGATCCTGGCGACACAGGAGACGTAGTGGAATGTATTTAGGGGCAAATTGGTCTATCGCGCGGAAACAGTACCCTTTAATCCTTTCGGATCTGTATTTAAGTAATATTCTATATTTAAGCAAAGTCGGTTTAGTGGTTTAAGCGCAAATGAGTTACAAAATTAATACATTTCACAAATTATAATAATAATAGTATTAAAGTGTTGACTATATTATGCTATTAGAAATAATATAATAATAATCTATCATCATGATACATAAAGGCAAATAATAAACAATATGTACTTAAACTATAATTATTGGCCCGTATATGAGTAAATAAACAACACAATAACTGACGAATGACAAAGATAAGAGCACTGCTTTTGTTTACACAGTATATAGCTGATATTCAGAGATATTTTTGTACAGAATAGGCAGAGGACTGCTTCAGAAAATAAATTAATAATGTCTAGGTATATTGTGCATGATATACTTTAAATGAAAATTTTGTTGTATATTTTACTAGCTGTTTTGTGCATAAACTATAAAATAAATTTTTGTTGTATATTTTACTAGGTGTTGCCTGCGACAAAACATGAGATGACAACAAAGATGAGAAACGGAACCCGCAATGAAAATTTTAAACTCCAATATTATGTTAAATAAAAAAATTAACTGTCAAGCGCCAAAGTAATGCTATGTACCAAAGATGGCGCTGTGTTACAAACCAACGAATGCTAAACCGTCGAAATCGGCTCGTGCTTTCTGGAGTTATATCGTAAGGAAGGAAAGCTCGACTTATTTTTATATAATAGATTTTATTTCGCGTAACTTCTGGTTTTCCATTACAAGCAAAAGTGCAAAACATTAATTATTCTACGCTCTAAAGCTAAAGCTATTTCTCTATCCAGCCGATTCCGTATAACCAGTAAAAACTAGTTTTCCCAATTTATTTAAATAGTTAACTTGTTTAACATACACCTAGGTATTGTAAATATTTAAAGTGAATCACCGTAACGTTGTTCATCCTAAGAGATGAATGTGTAAGATCTGATCCAAAATTTGCAAAAACATTGTTTGATAAAAACATTGTTGCTGAAATACCCATACTAACATTATAAATTCGAAAGTAAGTCTGTCTGTCTCTCTGTCACCTCTTCAGGCCCAAACCGCTACACGATTTAGCTGAAATTTATGAACATACTTTGAATCCCGGGAACGCATAGAATATTTTTTATCTCACAAGATGTTCGATTTTCTCGCTATAATCGAATTTTATCCCAATGGAGTTGCGGGTATCATTTTGTTACACAGTGAATACTCTTGAACAGTATATTAATACTGTTCAATTATCCGAAGAAACCGGTTTACCGAACACACATGCCTTCCAATTAGCTCGGATAATCGACGCTCAACTATATAAAGGCTGGTAACATATAAAGTCGCTACGCCTATGACTTGGACCGCACTTAACCACGCAGACGGCAAGTGCATTCGGTACACATGCACCGAAGACGGTAGTACGATTTTTATAATCGCTCTCGTAATATAATTATATAGCCAAGTACACGCATTTCTATTGTGTAAGACACAGCTGCAAATGTATTACGTAGAGAACCTATATTCATGACTAAGTTGAAGCTAGAACATCTAAGTTTAAATTTTCAGGTAATATAGTCACAGGAACTTGGGAATTTAAGTAATTGAACTGCTGAACGAAAGTCAGGTGTTTTAAAATGCCTACGATTGTATTTAATAATATTCTGATGCTGGATAACTATAAACAGTTGAATTTGTTTATAGTGACATCGAAGGGAATTGACAAACACGTCATAATAAGCGTACATCATACAAAGCGTGTTGTAAAAAAAATTACATAAATTGTATGTACATATTTAAGTATTTTAATAGAGAAATATTTATTAATTTTTATTAATAGAGAAACATAGTAACTTATAAAATAAAAATTTCACGTAATAATTTATTTATTTATTTTAAATTTTATTCGAAAAACAACTGCACTATCAAGTACCAACTACCAAGTAAATACCTAGTATCAAATTAAATTAAAAGTTCTGTATATCTATTCTGTTTTTGTAATTTTTTGTCTAAAAGAACGTACGCAATAATAATTATGATATCAAAGTGTAGTACATAAGGCGCACTACATACTAAGCCGGCGACGCCGCCGACGTATTTTGTCGATGGGCTAGGTTTTCGACTTCACTTTTTGGGTGTTTTTTTTTTTAATAAAATAAGTCGGAAAATGTGCAAACTCCGCCGCCCATAGAAACTCGCAACATCAGGGTTGCAGGTGCGTTGCCGGCTTTTTAAGAGGGAATGCTTTTAAAAAGTGTTGGAAAATTATGTCGGCCGTTCGACACCAGCGCCTTCTTCAGCAGCACTCGCGTGCGACGTGTCTTAAACTTGCTTCTATCAATCTATTCACATAAGCCGCCGGCTTGTATCAGAGTCATATCCGCGAAATCCGCGCGACTTTGTTGTGCAAAAATTTGTATATCACACGGGAAACGTACATTTTCCCGGGATAAAAAGTATATAATAAACCAAAAGAAGGTTTATTCAATTCCGTCCAGTAGTTCCTGAGATTAGCGCGTACAAACAGACAACTTTTGTTTTTTTACTTTCCTTAGCACCCCCACATTATCTTGTAAAAATATGAAATGTGCAGACACTCCAATTTTATTGTTATATTATATATATAGATAGTGCTGTAGCATATATATCTTAATATATATAATTCTTCTGTGAGTGTGTATGTCACTGAACTTCTCTTAAACTTGTCTTAAACGACTGGACCGATTTTGATGAAATTTTTTGTGTGTGTTCAAGGCGAATGGCTTAGATTCACAAAATAGCTCGGCAGGACAACGTCTGCGGGGTCAACTAGTGTATAGATAAAGATAGAGGCGTGTGGCAGGCTACAGCCTGCAGCGCGATAGCCACACGCCTCTATCGAATATGCAGGGTGTAGCAAAAGTAAGTAATAAATCTTTAGGGATCGAATCAGATAGACATATAGAGTTACTGTGAAAGAGGCAGCTTTGAAAGCGAAAGAATATTTTCGTGGTTTGTATCGCCAAGCGCCCCAGCGACATTTGTTTGCCCAAACAAATCGCAAAATTTTTTTTTCGCTTTTAGCGCTGCACTTTCACAGGTATCCCATACCAGGGATATACATACGACCCCTCAAGTTTTGTCACTTACTTTTGTTAAGCCCTGCACAAGTCGCACTGATATAACTGGCGACCCTTACAAAAGGGTGAACTTTCCAAACCGCATTTTACGCGGCAAGGCTAAAAAGCATCATTTTTCATAAGATAGTTTTAATTTTTGGTTGAAAAAGTAAGCATACTGTCTATATTAAGGCCCTGTAACTATTTTTCAAAATTGTTGGTAATTATTTTCCTAGAAAAAAAAATATAAGCGATTTCTGATTTTGCTGGCATGTCGTCGATCTATTTTTCTCAATATCCAGATCAATTAACTGTTAAATTGATATTCGATTACATTTTTATGTAGTCGTGATATATGAGTGACTCTTTTCAATATATTATATAACAATTTTACTGCACTAAGAACTGTAGTTAAGTTTTAAACACACTATTGAATTCTGACCAGATTTTCCTAATGTTGGTGTCATATACCAAACGTTACATGTTTTAAATATATTTGATACCTAAGGCATAAAAAATTCTTCACCCCCAAGATTCTATCAAAACCACCAAAATTAAAAAAAAAAACTAGTTTTTGAAATCCACTCAAAAGCGCTTAAAAAATTTAAGCTATAATAACGAACTTCAAAACGTATCAGCTTGTAACTTGATCCGTTTCATTCCGTCCGTACTACAGACGGGTCGATTCGGGTGCGTTCAGTGCATGCGTACTGAGTGCTTGCGAAACTGAACAAAGCCGGCTAATCTACCGTTTGCGAAACCACGATAAAAGAATGACAAGTCGGTTATTACGACCTAGTGGTCTTTACGACACTTAAGCCCTGTTTCACCAGTTCCTGATAAAAGCCGGATAGGCTTTCGAGTATCTACAGGTTATGTGGCGGACGGAGCAATCCCGATTAGACTGATTTATCTGGTATATATTTTATTTATTGATTGGTACACACTGAAAGCCCACTTCAGGAACTGGAACATGATGTTTTTCCAATTCCATCAAAAGTGGCCTGTTACTCTCCATTCTTTCAACTGAGTATGCCAAAAATCAAGCCAATCCGTTGCTTGGTTTAAGCATGAAGCAAGAAAAATCAAAGAAACAATCAAATATTCTGTCGCATTTATATTATTATCAGTATGAATGTACTATCAGGGAAGCTGAAACAGATACAGATCGTGGATCACAGTAATTTGGACGGGTTATGTCAAACTCAGCCGACAAATCAAGGCCAATATGAAATTGACATACTCCGACCAACGTAGGTCCGTCAATTGGCTCTTTTTCATTTTCCTCTATGGTACATGGATGAGAAAAACACATTTTTACGAAGCATTATAATTTTGTGACGTCTACAGAGTGTAACAAAAGTGATAAATAATTTCGTGATTTGTGTGGTCAAGCGCCCGAGCGACATGAGTTTGCCCTTTGATGTTTTCGCTTTCAGTGCTCCAACTTTCACAGTGAACTATATATAAGGGCTACATATATACCCTAAAGTATTATCACTTACTTTTATTAAAATGTACCTACCTGTATAATGTATAATGAGAGTCTAGAGTGTCTCAAGGATAATAAAGTTATAGGTTCTTCTCTGTGTCACAGTTGTTAGTTCATATGAGACTTATGAGAGGTACGCAATAATTAGCTTTGGAAAATCTTATAAAATCACTGTTAAACATAATTCAAGGAATTTTTATGAATATTATTTCCGCGCATTGCTGTTGCTAGCGCACCATATGAGTCAGCCAGTATGTTATGTACAATAGAAAGAACGAATCAATAGGTCGACTTAAAAGAGGTCTTGAAATTTTTACTATCAGTGAAGTTAATTCATATCAAGATTGTTGACCTACGAAATTTGATCGAATTATGTCAAACTCAGCCGATAGATCACGACTGACATGAATTTGACATTTTAACAAGATGGTTTAGATTCGTGATTCGTCAACTGGTTATGAATGGATCTTAGATAGTAAATTTAACGTAGTTACATAACAGATATTACCGAAGTCGGCACTTGTTGAGTTGTTTAGCTCGAAGCATGCTTAGCAATACCGCTGCGTGCTCACGCTGACTCCTCGTTGTTCTCAGTCTTACTTCACGCCTCCTGCGGCAACCCGTCAGATTGTTTGAACTTTCGAACCCTTGTCTATTGTCAGCCTACTGCTTCGTTACATCTATTGTGGTATATGTAAGCAAGTACTTCCAGTGCAAGCGCACCGTCCGACAGCCTTTGTTCCATCCGTTGATATGAATGTCCCACTTAATTAAAATGACGAACCATCCAGCCAGTCATATTCGATGTGTTATGAATGAACGGTATATTTTGCGGTATATTTTTTCAATATAAGAAGTCAGTCAGGAGGCGTTGACGCGTCCGTGGCCTAGTGGGTAAGACCTTTAGTTCACACTCGAGAGGGTGCTGGTTCAAACCCCGGTGGAGGCGTGTACTAATGAGACATTTTCCGATCTCAAGCACATAATACGGATGCTCATTACTGTGGGAGAGCCAAGCTTCGGCACGAAGAGGCCGGCTCGACCGAAATGATACCACGGCCTCACAGAGAACTGGTGTAAAACGGCGTTGTGTTTCGTTCAGTGGGTGAGCTTACAGGTGGCCCAACTTCCCTAATCCCCTATCCCAATTCACAGCCACTATTCCCTAAAAAAAAAAGGCCGGCAACGCCCTAGCGACTCTTCGAATGCCGCAAGTGTCTATGGGCGACGGCAGTTGCTTTCCATCAGGTAACCAGTCTGCTCGCTTGCCCCCTAAATATCATAAAAAAGAGGTTCAACAGGCCCTGACAGAGCACGACCCTTTTGCCCGCCCGAAAATGATTTATCCCACGGGATGTTATCGGAATTATTTTTTAACAAAAAATTAAAACCGACTTCCAAGGGAAAAAACTAAAATAGTACAAAAGAAACTAAAAAGTAT
>JAOTAV010000030.1:0-11357 GCA_026546445.1 Cyclargus thomasi | reverse complement strand
CCCCCCCCCCCCCCCCCCCCCCCCCCCCCCCCCCCCCCCCCCCCCCCCCCCCCCCCCCCCCCCCCCCCCCCCCCCAGGCCTAATAACATGTAATTTGTGTGACGTACTTTATGGATGGTCCCAAAGTAAAGACGAGTCGCCCGCAGCGACTCGCCGACATTAACTTTTCGCAAATTTTAGCCTTGTCGTTTTTAGGGTTCCGTGCCCAAAGGGTAAAAACGGGACCCTATTGCTTAAAGTCTTAGTTGTCTGTCCATCTGTCCTTCTGTCTGTCTTTCCGTTTGTACATTTGTCCATCTGTCAGTTTGTCCGTCTACGGTAACAGCTAGAGATTTGAAATTTTCACGGAATATGTTTTTCTGTTGCTGCTATAACAACAAATATTAAAAACTAAATTAATTCAATAAATAATAAGAGCTCTCATATAACAAGCGTATTTTCTTGCTATTGCTCAATATCAATTTATTATCATTTAATAAATTCAATAATTCCAAAAAGTAGGCACTTGAATATTTCACAAAAATCTTTAGTTTTATTTATACTTTATTAATAAACTGCTACTTATTTGGTACCAGTTTTTATTATATGTAATTATATTTAATAATGGTATCTACTAATTAAATGTAGGTATCTATCTACTGATATTATTAATGATACTACATTCTCATGGATAAATAATATTAAATTATTTATAATATTTATCTTGTCTGTCATGACTGCATTGCGTAATGGTAACGGTATGAACCATTAAGAAATAATGTCCAATAATGTCAGCGAAAAATAAATAACAATACCTGAGAGGATTTCAACTACTCGCTTTTTTTATTTTGGTGGTTTTGGTGGACATGATTTATTTTATATAGCTTGGTGTGAGGTGTTACATACACCTCACACCAAGTTATATAAAATAAGCGTGTATAATTCGTCAGCGTGGGACGTGGTGTGACTAGAATCTGGAAAGTGAAGTATATTTTATGCCTTAGGTATAATGATTTAAAACATGTAACGTTAAGTATATGACACCAAAAACCAACAGAACTAAATTGTGTCTCTAAAACTTTACTACATTTCTTAGTGCAGTAAAATTGATATATTGTAAAGATGTCACGCATATAGCACGACTACATAAAGATAAAAATGTAATCGAATATGAATTTTACAGTTCATTGATCTTGATATTGAGAAAAATTAATCGACGACAAGCCACAAAAATTAGAAATCGCTTATATTTTGATTTTTTTTCTAGGAAATAAATATTTAGAAAAATAGTCCCAGGGCTTTAATAAAGAGGATATGCTTTACCTTTTCAATCAAAAAATTAAAATATATGTTAATTAAAAAGACATGGTTTTAGCCTAAATTCACCCACCTACAGTATTTTTTTACGTCTAGACAAATGTAAATCTGTACCTAAACGAGCTATACAAAAATAGATTAACGAAGCCGTGTCTAATGCGAGACCTCGAACTCTAAGCGCTTTTAACTCTGACTTACAATCGTAGCAGAGTTTAAATAGACGTGGTTGAGGTTTTTCCGTCTCGTCACAGCGGTCGGCAAGCTGTTCCACAAGTTCAGTAATTCCTCGCGTGTCTCCTTATTTTCTAAATAGGATACGACAAGCGGCTGGTCCTTTTTAACTCGATATACATCCACCATGACGTCAGTTGACGCCCAGATCACGTCAGCGTCAGGATAAATTGCGAAATTCGACAACTTTTCCTCCAAATATGAGACGTTAAAGTTGTTACTGTCGAGTAGAAGCCACGAGTATCTTAAATTAAACGCTCTGCTCTCGGAGGCCTAAAAACGTTGAAAGTTTTTCATTTTTATGAAACAAAGGTTTGTAAAATTATATTTTTACTAAAAAATCTAACAATAGAAGAAGCTTCATAAAGTATTAAGCTTAAAAAGTATTAAGTCGCAATACGATAGCCGAATTGACGACTGGCGGAGGCCTATTCCAAAACCGTTTTGAGACTCAAACGACGCGTCCTACCCTAATTAAAAACAAACATGAACCGACGTCGTTAGAGCAGGACGCGGCATTCTTATTCGATGATTTGAGTCTCAAAACGATCTCGGAGTAGCCGTCCTGATTCTGACAACTCACACTGCTGAGAACTCGTTGGGCTCCATCACATCCCACGTCGAGGAGCACACCTTCCCGGAACTCGCGGTAGGGGGGCAGCTCGGCATCGCTCCAGTTGCTAACACTGATGCGTACTCCCGCATCGTAGCCTCGCTGCATCAACTCTCTTATCTCATCTGTGGGTAATCGCTACAGATAGCTTGCGATGGAAAAATTCTATGTAGCAATAGCAAATCTTCGGTAGTGAGTCTTTAGCAGTTGATATGCATAATTTGCATTTTCCTTACAAACCATCCACATGCCATATATTGTAAAAACATAATTGAGGTCATCACATTTTAGCAATGTCTCAAGTCTCAACCACCTCGTCGAATCACGCTCACAAGTCACAAATGAGTTAACAACTATTAAATAATTTCATAGAAAGTATTTCGCTAAGTTCCTGCTAAATAATTCATTTTCTTACCTGGTTTAAAACACAGGAATGCTGTTAGCATAGACAGATTTTTAGACGTAAAGAAGGCTATAATGAAAGATATGTTAACCATAATGTTCTATCCTGCAGCTTGCACAGCTGTCAGCTTAGCAGTGAAACAGCATTTGCTCAACTTGACCTACGTTTTAAAATACACAACATTACCAGTTATAACGTTTAATTTGTTTGAGCTATTAGTGATCATTCGAGTTGCGATTTAGCTTATTATCATTTTTAATGAGAAACGGTTGTTTTTACCTCGATGGGAATTAATAAAATTTTATATTTTTTTTTTATGCCGCGAAAAATTTAACTAGTACAATTATTTTAAAAACTAGGTAACAGTTAGTCTGAAAGCTAGTACAACTAGGAAGCATCCGAACCTACTTCTGTCTAGTGTCATAACTCAACTGTATGTCTCGAATTCCTAAGACAAAATATGATCTACAAAAAACTTTTGTCATTAGTACCTACCTTTCGTTAGTGAGTAATATGTTCCTGGAAATAAATATCGAAACTTTGTTTCGATCCAATTTGGTTTAGGCATAAACATAATTAACGAAATCATGTTACGATTAAATAACGATAATTAATACTAATGAATGAGTACGTATTTAGTGACTGTGTGCAGACAACTAGCTCTTGAGTATGATCAATAATAGCTAAGTCCTATCGCTCAACCTAGGCGTTAGGGGTCATTATTATGTTTACCAAGTTATATAAATGTTTTTATTGTTTTTAGTCTAATGTCTGGTTTACACGTGTTAAGTAGATAAATAGTTAACTAAATTTTAACTTAATTTTAAGTGACTTTACTTGCCACTTGCTACTAAATTTTGTGTTTACATGTAATTAATAACTTAAAATTAAGTTAAAATTTTGTTACCTACTTATCTACTTAATACGTGTCAACCAGACATTAGGGCCTGTTTCACCGCTCCACAACTATATTTGACAGATGTTGTATGGAGAATCTTTTAAATAGTTGTGGATAGCCTGACAAAAATTTAAGAGTAAGCGGTAAACAGGCACTAAGAGTAATGTCGTTTTATGAATATGAAATAATTTATAGAACCACCACAGAATAAATAATAGTACTTACTAGTTGCACTTCAAACTTGTAAAATTAAATCGTTTATTATTCTCAGAGTTACGAAGAGGTTTTTATATGAACCTACAATAGTCTCTTTTATAGAAATTATTTTTTGTTAACAAATATACAGTAAGGCATTTCCCACTAAGAGCTACCTAGTAAGGTCAACGACCGCTGGCGTCAACTTAAAACGATTTGACTATAACTATACTAGCAGACTGTTTGTTGAACAATCAATAAATAACTTCGATGGCCATTGAATTAATATCAGACAATTGCTCTCGATGTTCTCAACACACAAGTTCACCGCTTACCGGTTACTAATAATAATAAAATCTTATGACTTTTTCATGTTTAGAGCCGTCATTATTTTATAGGTACCTTATCGTATCGTACATAGTATTACAGTCTAAAGTTTAGTTAATATAATATGTATATCAAGAGTCATGCAGTGTCGTAACTATACGAACTGATACAATAACTGAAAAATAAAATGAGCTCGCGGCCTTTTCGGTCGGGGGCCGGGCCGGGTCAGGTGCCCGTAGTATTGTGCCAGCCCGACTACCTGTTACTCCACGCCTGGTAAAGTTTAACCCTCTTATTCATAATAAAAATATTTAAACAATGTTTAACTTATCAAAGTTCGCTGTCCCTTTCCGAAATGTTGAAGGCGTCACACGACAGTATGGGACAGCGAACCTTGATTGGTTAGAAATTGCTTAAATTTTTTTATGAATAAGGGGGTTAATGTTAATAGTCTGCCTATGGGGGCATAGGAGGTCTACGATAAAAAGATTTATAGTCTGACTACTATAAGTTGAACCTTGTATTTAGTTTGACTAGCAACATTATCCCAACAGTCTTTGTTTTCGGTAAAATTGATTCTCGATCATGTGTATTTCTGAATTTATGATCTTTTGAATTTTTCATGTAAGACATGACATATTGTCTTAATTCTCTTAATCTAAATAAATGATATTTTTATAATAGATGGTACGAAATTGTAATATAATAAGATAAGAGAAACAGGATTTTGTCCCTCCATCGAATTTTTGGAGTCTGATTAACTACACTGTCCGATAAATCTCTATAAGAATAACATTTCACTTTTTACAAAATTTTAAATTGAAATACTGTTGTTTAGGTGTCATGACCTGATAAATAATCAAAATCTTTTTTTCCACTACAGTTTTTTGAAATTGGAAAGTTCTTTCTAGGTTCAACATGAGTAGCCAGACTATATTATCTAAGTTACAAAAGATAAAAGTACAGTTTATATTGAGAGTAAGGTCAATTTTAGTAAAAAAAAACAGATGTTATAAATCTAAATCAATTTATTGTCTACATTTGAGACAGTCAACAATGATAAAAACTGTTTAAAACTTCATTCTAAAATAAAATATTTTGAACGTTGAACACGTACGGCTATAGCCAAAACATCCTGCTTCGATTAAAGTTATATTGCGTTAAGTATAGAATATACTATATAACAGATCGTGATAAGATTAATCGATAATTATTAAATAAGACTTTACAACCTTTTATCTAACATATAATATAATATTTTTTTGGTTCTTGAAGCATGCTAATTAAATTTAAACTAGTTGGGTTATCAATTACAAAAACTGAACTGGAAAATTTCGACGAATTTGTCGAAATTAAGGATCATGTATGCTTAAAACTATTTTTTTTAGTTTCGCTTAATACTAAGAAAACAATATTTGCCTATTAACCAAATATTAAGCTATTAAAAAATTGAGTAGATAAGTAACATTTTGATGTTCACCATGATAGCTCATAAGTCAACTAGAAAAAAAAAGAGCATAGATCTATAGTAGGTACAGTTAACAAGAGTTACCTATAGATATATAATTATAGTCCTTGTCCCAGAATATTAAGTCATTATTCTCTTTGAACACCAGATAGTATACATATAGTATACAATATAATATGTAGTTATAAAAACATATATTTAAATAAATCAATTAGGTATAACGGCAATCCTATAGGATTTATTAATTAAACATAATAAAATGATTGCATTTTGAACAACAGTCGAGTTTTAAATTTTACTATCTGGGTTTGTGATAGTAATAAGTAATAAGTTCAGAATGTGTAAAAAGTAAACATAAATGTGTTAAGGAACTCCATACAAAAAATAAGTAATAACATAATAATTACAATGTGCCTAAATACCCGACAAGTTGGTTACCGAGTTAAATACATCACAGCCTCGTCTCATCGTCACTGAGATGTCATTCTATTTCACCTCTAGCTCAGCTTACGTATAAGTACAAAACTAAAATTCAAACTATTCATCTATTACAGCATTGCCTGGAAATGATTGCGTAGAGAGTTGGACTCAGTCAATCCCTGGTCAAAGCTAAAATAGCCGCCTAATACCTCCGAGTTTATCACCGCAACTAATTATCTAGAAAGCGAGGTCAATGGGGGTTTCACACGACGTGAACAAACATCACGAAAAGGTGTAATGCAATCCAAATGATGCCATTCTCGATGAACACCATTTACAACATTAATATCTAAGATTAAAGATGCACCCTCGATTCAATCTTACTCCACGAACTGAAGGTGCAATTTGGATTGCATTTAGGTCGTGTTTCACACACGGGTTGTCAAACAAGACCGTTTACAACATTAATATCTAAGATGCACCTTGTTTATGTTAATAGCCTTAGATTGAAAATGCATTGTATCATCACCTTTGCGTGATTTGCCATCAGGAACCCTCTTAAACAAATGAATAAATTTATTTCTGCTACAAAAAGCTTCAATTTTTTGCTTTATTTAAATTCTCAATTTATTTTTTATGCTAATTAGATATAAATTATGCACCGTCGAACATTTTATAGCTACTAACTTATAGGTATCTGTCGGAATACTTAATCTTATAAAACATTGAAGTCCACCGCACAAATATTGTCAAGGTCAATTTACATTCACGAGTAGTTTCAGCTGGTACCACTAGATACTTTTGATCGATATAGTAATAGCTAGACGGCAGAAGTCGGGCATACGGGGGAGGGGGCCTGAGTGAACAGTCCGGCGATGTTGATGAGTAGGAAACTGAGCAGCGAGCCTAGCGCGGAACCCGTCTGCGTCGCGACGCCACACGCCCGCATCCCACGCGCCCCGCCCCGCCGCGCCCACCCGTATATCCACATACGCGCGTACGACACTACCGCACTCACACACACCCACGACATCACCTGAAAATTAATAAGTGTTCTGAAAATACGCCCTCGAGAAAGATTAGACCGTGATATGCCGCGTCGTCGCGTAGTGAGGTTGCATCTTAAAAGCCTAAAGTGGGCCACTTGCACGTAAAACAAAATGTTTGTAGGAGATAATATTGTTGCAGTAATTTACAGAGTAGCTGATAACATTAACAGATTATAAGACCGCAAAATAAAAGTTACTAGTGGTGTGACCGATAAAACTAGAAATTAATTAATTTCTATGCAGAAGAATGTGACTTGCTCTTTATTTCAATTTCTATTACAAAAGTAAGAAACTAATTCCTTTAAATAAAATTGTAAGCTACTACAAAGCAATATAATTATTATATGATAACTGAAAAGCAGGAGCAACTCAGAATATATGTATGTTAATTTACTTTGAAATTGAATATCGCAAGAGGTGCCGAGGTCAGCACATAAATAAGGTTCAAAGGAAGAATCGGCTATTGATTTTAAATGGAATCGAACAATTTGCTACGTAAATTGCCGTCGTGTAAAATGTAAATTACTTACCACGAGTACCTCTCCGGCCGGCGTGTGCACAAGCGGCGGCGCGGGGCTCAGCGCGGCGGTGACCAGCACGTAAGTGAGCGGCACCGCGGCGACCGCCAGCATCGCCGACAACACGCGCGCGCGCACCGGCCGCAGCCACACGCCCGCCAGGCACGCCGCCGGGTTCGCCATCGCGCCCAGCGATACAGCCAGGTGGTAAGCGCGTGTGCCGTACGGCATGCACGAGTACGTCTGGATGGACGGCATTACGCCGTTCATCAGCGCGTTGAGCACACCCATCAGCGTCAACACCGCTACCCAGGAGGGCCGGCCCAGCGGCTCCCGCGGCGCCGTCGCCTCGTCCTCCTTGGCCACCTCGGTCGGCTTCACGTGCTCCGACCGAAACGCCGGGTGCTTGTCCAGCAGCGAGAAGCTCACCAGGCTCAGCGCCGACAGGCAACCAAGGAGCACTAGGAACACGGTCGTGCTAAACCGCGCCGGGGAGCATTCGTCGCCGGCGCCCTGGATCAGGGATAAAATACTCGGTATGAACCCGCTGAGTCCCTCGCCGACCAAGTATGTCGCGAGGTACACGTCCCTGAAATACCTCAGGTACGGGTAGAACAGCACCGAGCTGGTGCAGCCGACGAGCGCGGCGAAGAACGTCAGCGTCAGGTACGCGAAGGACCGCTCCGAGCCGCCGATTGTGACGGTGTTCGTGTACAGAAACGCGTTGAGGACGAGCGCCAGCGTCCCTATCGAGAGGAGCGCGTGGACGTAGAACGAGTCGGTCAGCCTTGCGAACAGCTTCTTGAGCCCCGCATATATTAAGAGCCCGACGTTAGCTAGCTGGATGGCCAGCACCATCCAAGAGGCCAGGCTCCAGCTCTCGGGTAGCTGATTGACGAGCAGGGGCAGCTGCACGTAGAGGCCGTTGACCCCAAGCCACGTGCCCAGGCCCCAGCAGGCCATGAGCACGTCGACGAGCACGCGTCGCTGCGAGCCCCACATCTTGACCGCGGTGTCACTTTCTCTCAAGCACGGCGCCTCCTCCTTCTCCTCGTTCAACCTGCGCAGGGCGAAGGCGGTCAGCACCGGATTATTTGGTAGGCCACGTCGAGCGGTACTTATACTGTTTCCGACATAAACGAAGAATTCGCGTTTTGAATTTGTGTTCCAAATTATCTTAGTCTTTATCTGATAGCGTTATTTTCGATTATGGCTCGTGTAATTATTGCAAATGACATCAGATACGAGACACATAACACATATCACTCGGTGACATAAATACAAAAACTTAGTTAACAAATTGAGCAGACTTGGGAACAGGCGGCTCGGCGCAGACTCCGGCGCGCCACGTCGTCGTATGAACCTCGGTAGGTATAAGTTATTTTGTATTTTATTTGCATACGATAACTTTTTTTATCCCAAAGACGTTTTATTACCGTCTCGAATTACCAGACGTAGTTCCAAGTGTTTTATAATATCAGCAGTTTTACAACTTTAGTCTGAGTTAATGGTTTGATGAGGCAATTATATCATAATTGCAGTAATTAATCACCAATAATTAAGTAATAAAAGCTAAAATACTTCTCGACATACATTAGCTGTCGTGGTATGAGTCGCTATCTTTTTTTTAAGCAATCATTCTTTATATAGAAAAGACAAGTTTCTATAATAATTTGGAACGCGGCAGCGTATCGACCTGCTCAACTCTAGGAACACATAATCTAATAATGTCCCGTTAATCCTATTATAAATTGAAAAGTATGTCAATCCCGCCGAAATTCTGAACGTATTTTGATAAAATTGGGTATACAAATTGGGTTTTAGCTGACATTAATTAAAGGATACTTTTTATTATGGTTAAATTCTCTCATGGGTGTATTAACTGCAGGGTTGGTAGGTCATCGAGCTGGTGGTACACAATAATTGCTCATTAGTTTTGTTATTGTATTTTTAACCGACTTCCAAAAACGAGGAGGTTATTATATTTAGTCAATGTTTACGTAACAATTCATTAGTTGCAAGCACTAAACACATAAAATATAATAAATCTACAATCAAGGAAAAATAATTAAGCGTAACAGGATACAGCAAAACTTATTAATAATTATTAAGGAGTGAATGCTGAAAGGTCATCAAGGTCATTCCCAGCGCGAGACATATACAGGGAAGCTGATCGATCGCTTACAGGAGAACGGCTACCGTTGGTCGAATCAGAATATTGAATAAGCAGTTTGTGAGTAGAGCTACTTGCCGGACTCATTCGAATACTCATGTGTGTCAGATCGGCCTGCGGCCAATGCGACTGATTCCATCAACATGAAGGTCTACTCTCAAACGGAGCATTCAAATATTCGCATTCGACCGAATGCTGGCGTCTCGTGCCGAACTCTATTAAAATGTCATCACATTATTCAGATCTGTTAGTGTAGGACGCGGCATTCTGATTCGTTCGATTGGGTCTCGAAACGATTTGGGAGTACGGACCCTATTCGTAGCTAAGTATATTAACTGTTAGTCACATAAAAACTGTAATTATATGAAACCTGAATGAAACATTGAAAAATTGAAATACTATTTAAGCAGTTTTAAGTCGTTTATGAAATGAAATTGTGTGATATAGTAAGGACCTCTTTCACCGTTTACAGATAGTCTATCAATAACTTCATTTGACAGATGTTGTATAGAGAATCTGTAAAAAAAGTTGTGGATAGCATAAAAGAAACTTTATCAGTAAGCGGCTCTAAATGTAGGACCTGACATTGATTTTTCTGTTTGCGTAGGTACCTAAGTCATAAGTCAAATACCCCGAAACCAAACGCATGTGGTATGTCTGTAAAGTGTTTTCGTATCTCTATTTTGTATTTGAGAATATAATGATTCATCGGACAATCCTCAGACGTAACTCCCCATGACTTTGACTCTATTTTCTTTAAACTCTTTGACTACCTAAAAATAGCATTTTCGGTGTAATGCATAATATTAAAATAAATAATTATTATATCAGGATATTGGATTTTAATTTTGAGTCGATATCAGGGCCGGCGTTAGCCCTATTGGTGCCCCTAACTTCAATTGAAATACATAGGAAAATAGTCGGCCTATAAATAATATAGCGCGCGTCGCACCATTTTGCTGGGCGGTTGCCCTTCGTTGCCAACCCCTAACGGCGCTACTGGACGATATTATCGTTCTTAACCGACTTGCAAAAAGGAGGAGGTTTCTCAATTCGACCGTATATGTTATTTTTTCTATAAGGTCCCTAATAATATTTTTCGTACATAATATGCAATTTCCATAACAAATGTTTAATTTATATAAAAGCAGTTATTATTGGTAATCCATGAAGATAAGAGTAAGGCTTACTAAATTGATTACGATGGTACGTGACATACAAAAGGTACCAAGTATGTACTTATGCTGAAGTACGTACGTTTAAAAATACTTATTTTAAATTAAAACAAGTAATAATTCATGATAATGCATCCCGAGAATTTCAACAAAATAATTTACAAATAATAATATATGTTGATTTCTTTCTATATAGAAGTGGAATAATTTAATTTATACATGAATGTTAATTTTAGAAGCGGCTTTTTATATTTGATTTTATTGTATCCATATTTAATTCAATAAAGTTAAAGACCAACAACTGTTTGCTCTTTAAGCATTTCTAAAAATATATCAATATATATTTTTTAGAATTTTTTGTAAGTTTCATAGTGAATTCACATATTATGTAGTACTGTAGGCCTAACATGTACCGTCGACATAATTTTGTCTACACGTTTTCTCAACGTTTTCCGGCTTATCTCTTCATCTCTATTGACCCTAACATGACATACTTTTTTATCGTGTAGTTGTGTTTTTTTTTTAATCTGTGCTATTTTTGTCTACGAACCCTAACATGACAACACAATCGAATCGAGTTTTGTCGAGATT
>JAOTAV010000029.1:1657179-1673048 GCA_026546445.1 Cyclargus thomasi | reverse complement strand
AATAAAAATCTTAAATATGTGTATAGTATAAAAGTATTTAATATATTTCCGTTGTCTGGTACCTGTAACACAAGTCCCTCGGGTACTTAACACGGGGCCAGACTGACGTGATGTAAAGCGTCCATTGATATTATTATTTGAAAATAGCGCAAAAATACATACAACATTTTCGGAGCACTTTAAGTCTTGGAGAAACATGATCTAAAAATTTATGCGATTTTCGAATTCCACGCGAGCAGAGCTGTGGGAAAAAGCTAGTGTTACCATAAAGTATTAGTATCCCATCAAGAAGCTGATATTATTGACCAAACAATGTTTCGCATTTAAAAGCTAACTGGTGAATTATCAACAACCTAATTAACATAATTAGATATTAATTGATAGAACCCAAAACGCAAATAGCAATTTCAGGTTATTGGAATCACGTGTATGTGTAAACGCCCTTCATTATACATGTAATATCTAACACGTAACAATGTTATAAAATATCAAACAGAATTAAAAATAAATTATTTCAATATCGCACTTCGTAGGTATAAAGTTTTAGAAACAAAAACTGTATTCGAATATTGAATGTTTAGCGCGACTACTGCGTCTTACTCGCGAGTCGAGCGACCTTGAGCTACGAACATGTCGCTCTATACGCCGACGTAGGGCTGTCTCCTGCATAAAACCCAAAAGCCGTTTGTCCACCACTACCATCGACCGAGAACGAGATTATTTCTGACCTATAAAATGCAACTTTATGATCTAGGCTGTACGTTTCATTTTCTAGCGACATCGCTCTATCGTCCCTATCGTCGCCGTCATTGCTACCTGTTTCATACAGTAGCATTTTAGCGGGCCGAAATAATCTAACAAAAATCGTTCTCGGTTAACGGCGTTGGTGGACAAACGGGATACATCTTTCACGCCCTAGCGAAGCAAGTTCTGAAACTAAAGTCAAAAACGTCCGTCAAAAATCCGTCGACTTTGATTTGACTACTTTAAATAGACAATATGCGTGAGCGCTTACCTTATAACTGCAATTTGTATAAAATGTTCTGACTAGCGTCAACCCTAGTCGTACTCCATTAATATGAAGTGTAATTATTCAATTGCGTTGTGTACCTCAATAAGAGGTTTTATACTTATGACAACAGAGGTGCCTTTAGTAATTATTTTATATAACAGCACAAGTTGAATTAAATTTTAAATGGACATTTGGAGATATACCTACAATCTAAACATGTTGATAAACCTCAAGGTTAAAAATTAGAAAAATTTAAAGAATTAAATACTGTTTTTAACGTGAAACAGCTCATAATACGATTTTTGCTTGAAAAAATCAAAATGGGAGCCAGGAATAAAATTAATCGGTGCCTATAGGCTACACATTATTGTTCGCCCTTCGGAGTTTCGAACATTACAAACGTCGATGTCAACTTTAAAAGGATTTTAGTATTTTTTAGAGGCAAATAACCCGTGCACACTGCACATCTTCAATTAGTTAGTGAATGTATTAAGTATTAACTGTTGGCACGACGCCAGTTCGCCAACAAAAACCGATTGCTGTTTACAATGTATACGTAAATAGGTTTGCGGTTTTAAATGTAATTCTGTGACACACTTTCGACGAAAATGACTTATTCGAAAAACTGCTTGATGTCATTAAAAGCAATTAGCTGGTGAAATATTATAAGCGCGTAATAACAATGTCAAGAATAACTTATTCATGAAATAAATTTTGCTTTGGGCACATTTCTCAGTTCAAGGTCAGTTCTGTACAAATCGATTTTTCACACTTCTAGTTCAGCTTCTGATTTAAGGCAGTAGTAATTTTGCCATTTTCTATAAGCTCCTAATAATGCAGTCACACTGTTCAAGAACTCTACTTACAAGTCACAGCATAATATTGAATACTATTTTAAAGTCTGAACATACTATATTACTATACAAGCCATTGAATCAGTGTCGTGTTCAACACTAGGCTGTTTGTCTACTGCGAACGAGAATATTTTAGACCAATAAAATGTCACTTAATGAATCCAAGCTATAGGTAAACTACAAAAACTGCTGACTTTCTAGAGGGTTAGTACAATGCTGCTCACAAGCCATGTCCAACAGATATTTATGAATCCAGATTCCAGGTCTAGTAATGACACTTTACCTGCTGGTAGCTGCGTGGGGAGATCTCTGTGTAGCCGCTGCTCGAGGTCATCAGCAGCAGCCGCCGCTACAGCTTCAAGCCGCTGCGGGGAGAGCGACGCCGAAGACCGCGACCATTCCTCCACCTCCGAGGAGCCTTCGCCCTCGCAGGGCGCTTCGGTGCCCTCCTCGCAGCCCCCTACCGCTCCCAACTGCCGTAATCTGTACTCGCTGATTGACAGCTGCAAATGAAGAGAAATTAAAAATTGTAATGTCTAATCTTCTAAAAAAGTTAGAGGGTATAAAAATAGGTTTTATGCTTTTAATACTATCTGTGTTGTATTTCTTTTTCATGTACGCAACGCAAAATAAATAAAACATTAGGTGGAGAAGAAATTTAGTACACAGAAAAACTAAACGTTTTATTACCTTTCTTCTAACGGGCTTGGGTTTGTCGACGGGTGGTGGGTTCAGTCGCGGGTCTAGCGCTCGAGAGCAGAGCGACCGCACAGGATGCGGGTGGGGCTGGACAAGCGACGCGGGCGACACCGGAGTCACCGGGACTCCGCAGGGCGAAGCACCCGCGAGAGGCGCAGCCACTACAGGGGACACGGACGCTGCCGCAGGGACTCGAACCGGCGACGTCCCCGCTGGCGCCGTGCCACGAAGCACTCCCGACAATATTACACTGTTATTCGAGTCCATATTGTTCACACGAGTCAATATCTCCTGCACACTTTTCAAATCATCCACGGGGCTAATACTGTCCTTATCAAATAACCTACCATCTAAACTTGTAGTCCTGTCTATTGCACTTTTTATTATGGACATGTTGGGTATGTTGTCGTTAATGGTTGTGTCCATTTTGAATGTATTTGACATGTTGCTAAAGATTCCCGAGAAGAGACCCGTCGAGCTGAAGCGCGTCGAAAACGGGACCGTCGAGTTGTCGATCGACGGTCGGTCCTCCTTTTCCTCCGGTGTTGGTTGGGGTGACGCCACTTTTTTTGGTTTGGATGCAACCTTCTTGGGTTTCATGGGCTCCTCTGGAAGTGGAATGGTTTCTGGAGGGGGCACGATGGGCATCGGGCTCATTTCCTCCGGCAGAGGGATGTTTTCCGGCGGCGGAGGCAGCGGTATCGACTCCACGGGCGGCAACGGTATGTTTTCTGGCGAAACATGCAACTTGGCATCATCATGCGAATTGGTATCATCGTGCAAGTCCCCATTCACCTCTGAAGTCTTTGGACTTGTGTTCTCTGTCCTCAACTGAATACTGATTTGGTCGTCTACCATGTTAAGATCGAAATTCAGGTTCACTTTTTTTCTCTTTTCCTTTGGCGGTTTTTTATTTCTGCTCTTCAATATGAGAATGTTTTCCGTATGAAAAGAATGTATCTTCTTCTGTATATCGTCCATTTCGTCTCGCTGCGGCGAGGAATTACCGCTGGTGTCGGCCGATTGGGAGCTTTGTACTTTGTCGTTTGGACTCTCGAGTCCTTTTACCTCATTGCTGTTTTCGTTGGACTCTAGTTTGGTCTGGGCTATGACAGTCGTATCTATGTCCATTGGCACAACCTTATTGTAGTTGCTCTCATCCAAATCCAGGTTATTATTGTTTGTAGTCTCTATGTCCTCAGGTTTCGTTATCACTGGTGGAGGAAGCTCCTCCTCAGGAGTAGGTACACCGATTATTCTCCTGATGTTTTCGCTATCGTGGGGTCCTTTGATGTTTACGTTGAGTATATCATGGTCAATATTACACTGGTCGTCGGAACCCTGTCCACTGTCCGACCGTGTCCGATCTCTGCTGTAATAATCCATGATATTGTGTCTGCTGTACTGGTTACTGTGTGACAAGGAATCGTCTTTAACTGGTGAATCTTCAAGAGCGAGTGAGGGCGACGTCCCATCGTTGCACTAAACGAAAAAAATAATATTTATAAAAAAATGTACACTAAACCTTAATATCATAGTTTAAAGTTTTTTAAAGAATATTAGTCAAACTTACAGGCACTATAGGATTCTGATCACACGACAGTGATTCCCGTGCTAATCTTCTCTTCTTCAATGGCGTAACCATTTCATTGGGAGGTGATTCTGTAACAAAAGTTTCTAAAATTGAAATAGTAATAAGGCTTTAATTTAGCTATAAAAATTAAGTCATCTTCTGACAATTCATTACAAAAAATTGCCAGAAGATGACGTAAGTGTGGCTACTATAACATACCCGTACTTGGTGAATCACTTTCCTCGCTGATGGCTTGCCGTAACCATCGCTTCTTAGCGCTGTGTTGCATAACGTCAGACCGAGGAGTGACCTCTGGCACTTCTACTGTTGGTGTACTCCGAGTCACTCTCTTTGCTTTCTTTGGTGGTCTATTTTTCTCTCTTCCGGGTGTTCTTGGAGGTGATTTGGGAGTTTCGTCTGGAAATTCTTGGGTGCCACTCATCTTTGTGGCAATTTCGCCGATCATGGTGGAAGCGACTCGCACTAAGCTCTCTAATGATGGGGCGGATACTAAGGCTGGCCTGTAGGGAGAGTGATAGGGTGACGGTGTTCGCTCAGGCGAGCGTCCTATCCATTCTGTAGCCATGGTTTTCTTAGTTTTGGGTAGTTTAAAAGCAGATTCGACAGATCCTACAGCTGCTTCTACAAGGAGACACGCAGAGCTCAACCCAAGATCCTGCAATAGAGAATAGTTTGTTAGAGTCAGTTGAACTTAAAAAAGTAATTGAGAAAGAAAAGAGTTTGTCAGACTCGGTACCTCATTCAGAGATTCCCGTGGCGCTGTTGGTGCATCTGTGGTATCATGATTCTCTGGAGTATCGTTAGGATCAGTTTCCGTGTGTGGTGCTTCATCGCCGGAAGTTAACATGTCACTATCAGCAGAGTTAAGACGTCGCCGATTGGACTGAGACGCCGTACGCGCGCGTCCTTTCCTCCTGTAAATAAAAAATATATTTTATCTTTTTCTTTTTTTAAAATATAGTAATTTAAAGAAGTAATATTTGCATACCTCTTTCTCCTTTTTGTACTGCAATGGTTGTCATCGTCATCATCTTTCTCAGTGAAATTAGTGGGATGCGGATCCGATTCCCTTCTCTTTTGTCTTTCCTTTACTTCTTGTTTCCTCTGCTGGGCTTTCTCCATCCTCTCGAAAGCTTTCATTATTGCTTCCATTTTGCGCTCCTCTCGTGTCTGTAAATAGATAAGTGAAATGTGCTCTTTGAAATAAAGAAAACTCTTACCAACTCATTCTTTTGTAAATTATTATACTTACCATTTTTCGTTTTTCTTTTTCTTTACTACTTGGCGTCTGCACTTTATCCTGAGAATCGTCAGTTTTCTCGTCATGAGAGTCAGACTCTTTGGTACAAGTCCGACTAGATCTAGATGACCGATCGTGACACGCTGATTTTGCAGAGAATTCTCTTGTCATTGGTCTTTCCTCTTCTACTTTTTCCTTAGGCTCCTCAACTTTTGCCTTTTCTTCTTCCTTTACGGGTTCTTCTTTAATTTTTTCTAAAATTATCTCCTTTGGTGGATCTTGTTCAACCTCCTTCTCTTCTTCTTTTTCAGTTTCAACCTTATCCTTTTCAACATTATTTACTTCTACTGGCTCTTCTTTTTTAATTTCCTCCTCTACATGCTTTATTTCTTCCTCCTTAGGTTCGGGTGGTGGTTCCGGTATGGATTTTGGTAGCTCTTGTTCCTCTTCTGGTTCACTCTTCACATAGTCTGGTTCATCCAAGTCAGATTTCATTTCTTCTTTAGCAGTGAGATCGAATTCTTGATTTTCTCCTTTCAGATCTAATACTGGCTCGGATTTAATAGGTTCATTGTAATGGAAAGGTACATATGATTCTTTAGGTGGAGACATAGGTGGAAACTCATGTTTAATAGGGGATTTCTTTTCAGTTTTAATTTCTGGTTTTATATGTGTAAATGGTGGTGACATTTCTTTAATTGGTGTAGTAACTGGACTGGTTAGTGTGGGTGGTGGCGACATAGGTGACGAAGAGCTTAAACATCTGTTTCTACTTCTCTTCTCCCTCTGCGATGGATATACATCCACGCTTTTCCTTGGTGGAAGTGTGTTTAAGCCATTTACTTTGCAGTGTTTCGGGTTTCCGCATGCGCAGGGTTGCTTAGCGCCATTAGTATCATGACCGACGGTTATTTCAGTGTTGGACTGAACATCTGTGATTGTCGCTAAATATACATGCAAGGTACCTTTTACGATACAATGCTGTAATTCCGCATTGGGTTTGCAAGATCTACGCACAAAACGTGCCTCGTTACCGTATGTTCTGGTATCTATGCATATCTGAGTATTGTCTTTGGGCAGGCGATAGAAAAATACGAAAGGACCTGGCTTCTGGCTGCCAGCTCTAGCAGAATTTTGCATTTGTGGTCTATGTTGATTAGACAGCATATATTTTCCTCTCAACTCAATCACAGGCGTGTTTTCTCTAAGATCTTTAGTAGCAATCAGAATTTTACCGCCAGCGTGCGGTACCGTAGTACACAAATGTGCAGTGATTGCAGAAGACATATTTGAAGTGTTGCCAAGTTTACTACTGTACTTCATGATTTTAGCTCTCAATTCTGGACTGTAATGATTAGTCATGGCCTGCTCGAATAAGTCACGCCAATGCGATTGGGTAGACGACATGGTCGAGTTGAATTTGCTCTTATTTAACATTAGCTCCTTCTTTCTTTTAACCCTTTTTTCGGTAAGCTTCCGTTTGGTACTCTTTCTCATTACTTCTGGTTTCTTTGGGCGCTGCTTAGGACCCCGCTTCGGAAGTGTCAAAGTTGGCTGCGGGGTAGGAGGCGGTAGCGCCGGTAAACTCGAATTGTATGTTGTTACACAAGTTCCGGAAGTGTTTGTGTATGTCGTAACTGTTAGCAATCTTTTTCGTCTCTGCCCTGGATTAAGCGATGGATACTCATTTGAATCTGAGTCTGATCCGGCGAGGGCATTTAGTTCTTCTCGTTTCCGTAATTGGATAATTCTAGCATGACGTCTATCAATCGTCCTAGGCATGCAGAGCTCACACATGTATGCATCGGGTATGTTATTTCTGTCTATGCCCATACAATCGACGTGTTGCCACTCGCCGCAGCGGTCGCAGCAAATCATGTAACCGTCATCATGAGTGAAATCACAAATGCATCGCGTTTTGCCCTCCTCTTCACCTTCGGGTGCAGTCTCGGTGTCACTACCACCGGGCATTGGTGGTCGTCTCTCCCCTTCCACTGATGATATAATTGAAGCATTATCATCATCTTGCTGTGGCAGAGATAGAGGTTTGAAGGGCAAGCGTTCGATTGGTGGAGCGACAGTTGTCGCCATAGGAGCACTAATTGTAGTTGGAGCCACTGTTGTTGGTATGATATCATTTGCGACAGACGTTATCACTGTAGGTGATTGCCTCTTTAATGGACTCATGGGAGTGGTAATAGGAATTGGTGGTGCAGCAATTATTGGTGATGTTGGAACTTCTTGCTTGGGTGTACTTGGAGTAGGCAATTTCTGCACAGGTAGGGCGTATGTATGATCCAGCATAACAAATGCCAAAGGTTGGAAGGAGTACCTACGTAGCTCCTCAGAAAGGTTCGGTCTCTCTTCAACTCCAATTATATCATCAGCTGTCATCAATGTTGTTTTGTCGCCGCTGTAAAATTCAAATGTTATTTAATAAATTTGCATACAATCCAAAAACCAATAAATATACAAATTCATTCGCATAGCTTCACAACAATAGTTTGATTTAAAAAAAGATCTTAATCACATAATTTTCTTAAAAGGCTTTCCAATTAGATGCTAAATAAAGATATAATACTAATATATTACGTGACCTTGCACTTTTTGTTTACCTATTCAACTCTGTTCATAGGTCACTTTATGAATTCATTATGTAAATAGAAGAAAATGTATTTGATTTTAAATATTTATACTTACAATACAATCCTCTTTGGATTTGGTGGTTTAGTTTCGACTGGTTCATCAAGTGTACTGAATATTGGGCTGATGCTGCTTTTCACTGGGGTTAGGGGGGATGGGCCCTGGTGTAACATAAGTTTTGGCTGTGATAATGACTGCAATATTTGAGCTGTCAACTGTTGATTAGCTGAGATCTGTGAAACTGTAGAGAGCTGGTTTTCTGCACCATATGTTTGAACATATTGGAGATTAGAAGATCCTGATTGCACATAATGTGGACCTTTGGGCAAACTGGAGCTAAGGGGGGCTGTTGATATAAGAACTGGGCCACAGGGTGATTGCAACACCAATCTCTCTCCTTTAGGAACTTTCTGAAGGGATATTGACTGCTGATTTTTGTGTGTCGGGCTCCCAATCTTCTGAATCACCATTGAAGTGCTTGTTTCAACATTATAATTAGATTGATCTTTATATGTGACACTAGCCACTGGCCAAGCCTTATTTTCTGATTTACTAGCATTTCCAGTTTGTTGTATAATTTTGATGGATCTTGGGTTTTTCCCTTGACCAGAATTTTGGGAATTTTTAGAACCCTTTAGTGCATTGCTTTTTCTGCCTGAATGGACTGAAAGCTTGTTAGGTCCCGACACAACTCTAGACAAAATGTGACAATGAGTGTTGCCAGAAGACGCAGCAACAATTGCATTTAGGTTGGCTCCATTGTTAACCTTATTCAAGTTTGTGCTCTTAGTATATGTGTGACTATATGGCACATTTTTTGCTGGGCTGCTGTTGATAACAGTCTGGGTCATTGTAGATGCACTTATCAAAGATTGACTTTTAGGTGGCTTTGTACTTTGAATATTATTGTTCACATGTTTTGTGGGTATTAGGTTAGGACTCAATTTGTAGATATGGTTTTGCTGTCCATACACAGGTGAAGTCATTTCTTTGCCCTGTGTAACATATTGTTGCGAATAATTAGTATTCTTAGGTATTGATATATTACTCAGTATCTGAACTTTCGATGCTTTTGGTCGACCTATATAATTAGCTTCAGTTATAATATTTCCTCTACGATTTGTAGTATTTGTATTGTTTATGTAGCTTTCACTGGTAATTATGATCTGTGAGACTCCAGACTGTCTGTTTTCTTCATTTTTACCATCAGATGCATTTGTAGTTAAAATAGTTGGCAACCACAAAGTCTGATTTCCTGTACCATCTTGGGCAACATTTTGAATTGTTGCTATGTTACCAACAGCCGCATCCACATTAATTGTAAAATTCTGTGGAAGTTTTGTTACATTATGAACAATTGCTGCATTCAAAGGTGCTTGGATGAGTGTGGCCGTATTCTCGCCATAACTACCATCACCGGAGTCATCAGTACCTTGTATGACTGGGTAGGGAATTCTAGTGACATGTTCAAAGTTACTTTCTTCAAAGCGAACAATCCTTGGAAGAGAGTCAACTGACATGTCACTATCACATCTCTTCTCAGTTATGTGATACTTAACGTCCTTATCAATTTTATGCACAGAATGAATAATGCTTTCGGGATTAGTCGAGTCGGGCTCCGGGTCGCCCTGAGTGGGTGAAAGAGGAACCGCCCTCAATATTTGCGGTCGAACATTAGAAACATCCATTTTTTCAATTAATGGGTGAACAAAATCATGCTCATAAAGATTTTCATTGGAGGTGGTCGGCCCGTAATCCTGCAACAATTTCACACATTTTAACATGCATACAAACTATAAATGACAATAGTTAAAATGTTATAAGCAAATCACATTTTCATTATCATATTAGATATTACTCAATCTGTCCTATATGAAATGCCCCCATTATAAAATTAATGATAAAGGCCTGGGATATAACACACAATACACATATGAACTTACCATAACCAAGACTGTGAAATTATTTAAAGGAGGTAATAATACAACAGTTTGATTGTAACATTTTATTTCAGCTAGTCTTAAGATGTATATAATTGTATACATTACTTGTATACAGGGTTAAGTAAAGAAAAATAAATAGAATATTTGACAATCTGAAAATGTTTATAATGATTGCCCTGCAGCTAAATGAATATGTATGCGAGTAAATAAACCGAATAATGTTATGCATTGCTAGGTTATTTCTAGAACAGTCTTAGATGGAATCTTGTGTTTAAGGGTGGAAATACAATGTTAATGATGTACTTACTTGCTGGACCGTTCGTTCATATTCTGATGTTGCTGACATGCTGAGAATATCATCTTGGGACTAGCCCGGGATGATGGGACGAAGAGCGCTAGGCCTCCGTGTTAACGCATACGACTGCAATTGAAAATCGTCGCTTTATGCATCCGTCTCTCACATCTCCGAAATAACGTGCTCATCAAACTTCTACATTCTCCGTAATATATTTTTAGTCCACAAATACGACACGACAGTCGAGGTCATTGTTCCAGAATACAATTTAAAGTCACATAATTGCTTTACCTACGATAAAATATTAAGTCAAATCACCAATAAACGCCAGAAAATGCAATGATTTGCAAGTGAATTATCAAATAAATAAGATAGGTTAAAACTTCACTGCCGCCATTATTGTGCTATGAAAAGTGTATGTCTCAAAACATCAAAAAAGTAAACACTAACCTATAATATTTATTCCTTAATCTAAGCTCTAACGCGTTAAATAGAGGTTTGTTGTATTAATATCTAAAAAGCACAAGCCCAGCAAATAACTACGATGATTATTAATGTCGAAATGAGTACAATTAAATAAGTATTTATGATAGTGATCAGATACAGTATATTAATAAAAGGTTAACACGATAGCACTAAATTAAAGTTAACAAAATTAATAACATATTGAAGTTAAAAAGAATTAATCGTCTTAAAATATAGCACTGAATCCAGATGTAAACACTTTATTAGAAAATTAAGAAAAAATAAAGTACTAACCTGCACACTACAATATAAAGAATATCTACAACGTAGCGAAACAATTTTTATGCAATAAATTCATATCATAAACGAAATTAGCCTCAAAGTCCGAAACTACGATCAAAACATTCACAAGAGTCGAAGATGGCGGCCATTGCATTTTCTTGATACAAAACAACGGGGGGTTTCACGAACATTTCCAAGTACTAACTGTTTCCGGTCAAATCAATTCTTTTTTTTGCTTATGATAAACCAGTTTAAAAAATTAACATATTTATTTTTGTTTATTAACTAAACATGTATTTTTTACTTTACCTGCTATTTTTCTTTAATATTGTAATAATGATATGAATTATGTATTAAAAAGTATCTCTTTTTACTTACCATAAGCAATAGTTATTCTTTTTTGTCATGTCTATGAATCTGGTAAATTCTTTATGAAAGAACCACAGACTATTTATATATTTTTTTATTTTATGCGTTGTATTTTTTTACACCACAGATTCAATGCTTATTATTGTTATCTGTTTGATAAGATAAGAAATAAGAATTAACTATTATGATGGCTATTTACGCGACTGCGCCAGAAGGAGATGTTTTTTGAGTGTATGTAATTATTATGTATGGCAATTGGCACGCTGTGCAGCCCAAACTGCTTGATGAATTTTAGATTTTCGTAAGATTCGTGTTTACTGTGAAAGTGACACTAGATATCAAAAAAATATTATATGTATAAAAAAAATTGCGGATTTTGGTGCAAAATTTGAATAATAGCATTGCTTAAATTGTAACGGTTCCTACAGTCAGTTTTTGTTTTCGGACAATATGCTTATTTTAATAGGTAATTTTCAAAATTTTAATCCGTAAATCTATACTAGATGGCGCAACAATAGACAATTCTAGATTTTCTATTGGTTTCGCACTAATCTGAAATTAGCTGCTATTGGTTCCCTTCTGATCTGAAACTTCATAATGACAGCGGAAATGATTTCCCTAAAAATATATCAGTTTACTGTCCAGAGTAACATAACAATCTTCCTTCAACTGGTCGAATGTCCATAACATAAAACTCTGGCCAATGAATTGATAATGTTCTGATTGTCAAACAAACAATTGACTTTTGGCGGTCATGGCACTTTGACACTTCTTTGAGTCATCAGTGATGCTGGATGTTCGTTATCCATCCCCAAAGTAGTAGTAAACATCAGAATTTTTAGTGTGTGATATTGGCATATTATCTAACCAGTAAATATTTTTTATCGTGCACAAGTGTAGATAAAATGTTGCAAAATCCAAAGTATGAAAGATTTGTGACTTTGTTGTGAACAACATACTATATACAACAAATAGGACTATTTCTTACATCAGTAATAATTAAAACATAATTATAATTACTATTTAAATCTATTTATATATTACAAAATAAAAGCTATTTGCTAAATTTAAATGTAACAAGTTTTACATTTTTTCTCCCGATTTAGGCGGATATCAACAATAGTTGTCTATCCATACGCTATTTAGCGGCCACGACTAAAACTGCTTGACAATAAAATTAAAAAAGAAAGAAAACGTTCCATTAAATAAGCATCGCTCTTGTTATTAGACACTATAAGCGTAGTTGACAAGCAGAAAATGGTTCCATGCTGGCCGGCTAACGTGGTATCTCGTAGATTCAAATCATGGTGCATGATATGTGCTGTACACTCCCGCGAGACACAGGGACGCCCGGAGTGCGAGAGTGTAAATGGTTACACTCGCCTGGCCTGCCTGTCAGCCGCTTGCCCGAAACTCGAGAGCTCCCGGCGAGAGTGTACATCCTCCATAAAATTTTTAGCTCATTTCAAAAATATTTAAGGAGTTTTGGCGGGGATTTCAAAGAATGACGTTGTGTGTTTTGTATTTTTTTTTGTTAAATTTGTGTTATTTCGGCGGTCGCATTTAATTTGTGATAATGGTAGAATATCGAATATTAAACATTCGTTACTATGCACAAGTGTGGACAAGTGATACAACTTCAAGAAACGTGCTATTTTGTGTTCCCTTCCAAAACTCCATCCGAAGTTTTAGTAAAGCTCCTGTTCCGCTTTACTAAATTGACTGACTTCACTCAGACTGTATTGACGTTTTATCTTTACTCTGACTAGACTTTAGACTTGACGAAATTTATGTAACGTTGTTATTGCAACGAGAAAATTGATTTCCCGCCTTTACTTGACACTGGCCATGGTAATAGCGGAAGCGCCATATAAATAAATCATAAATAAAAGAAGAAGAATACAAGCTTAGATTATTACACTCATACAGCATTAATATTATGCACATTAGCATATTTTAATTCAACTATGCTTTGTTACACATATGATTATAATATTCGTAATTATAGTTAATGAGAGATATCTTGACATTTTAATTAATATATATCACGTTTTACCAAAATTTTGTTAATCACAGTTTACTTGGAAGCGTGCTTGAAAAAAAAAGTTATGAGTTCATAAACTATATAGTAATATAGTAAATTCAGAGCCAGATTGTGGATCTTTTTTTTGACATATCTCAGTCTGTCCACTGGCTCTGTTTCAATTTCTTCGATGATACGGCTAACATCATGCACTAAGCCAAAAACGACTGATAGACGAAGTAAAAAAAAAAGAAAGAAATCTTTGTCATGTAGTTTTCAAATTAGAAATATGGATTTTAAAAAATATACGAAAAGTCATCATCTCGCGCGTTTCAGTGCTGTGGCGACAAATATATTACTTTTTCCGTATTTTCTTTATCGTAATTAGCTTTATATATACCACCGTTAAAATTTATGCATATCTGACTCAGTTTTTAATAGAACGATGTGTTTTTGCCTAACATTAAGTTCAAAATAATTCCTAGCCGACTGTATTGTAAAAAAAATTAACTACGCTATTTTGGTAAGCAACATAAAAAAATTGCGCATATAACCTTAATTAGAGTCATAAGTGAAAGAATCGTATAAGTAACAATTTAAAATCTGCAGGTTTTTTTGCATAAATGAAGTTTTTTGAAACAGAAAAACTATTTCAAATCTAAAAAATTAAACTTACAGATATGCTCAAGTAGGTAAGCATCAGGATTTGTTAAAATTTTTAGATACCTCCGACCGTGACGTGAGTGAGTGATACCTCCGACGTTTTAAAAAGTTAGTTATCTGGTTCATCCACTTATGTCTTCTATTCCAAAATAGTATAATACGTGCTAGATTTCTTCCTGTTTTAGCAAAAACAAATATTATTTAATGAAACCAGCCGACTTTGTCAAGCAAAGTTTTCTCAAAAGTTTCCAACATTTTACAAGAAGGAAATATTTATGGTCACAGTACGGAAGATCCAGCTACTGAGCGAGGTTATAATGTACTCGGCCCGGTGCCGTGGTGGCTTGACTATACAAACTGGAGATCGCCCTGTTGTCGAAATTCGACCAAAAATATTTTAGCCCATCGTTTAGAATAGCTGTAAAAACTATAATTTATTCTCAATTCAAATAGACTTAAGTTTAGCATAAAGGTCTCGTTATGTTATATACTTGAGATCGGAAAATGACTCATTGGTACACCCCTCCACCGGGGTTTGAACCTGCACACTCACGAGTGCGAACCAGAGGTCTTATACATTATGCTACGGACGCTTTATAAAATTTAATTAAATGTATTCAAAACATTGAAAGTACAAGCTCTTCTACAAATCTCTCCAGGAAATTGAAACAGAGCGAATTGACGGATCTACGTAATTTGGTCGGAATATGTCAATTCCATGTAAGAGCGTCCATAGCCTAATCGGTAATAACTTTGGTTGGCACTCGAGAGGGAGCGGGTTTTAACCCCGGAGGAGGCGTGTACCAATGAGACATTTTCCGATCTCAAGTACATAATACGGATGCTCATTGCCGTGCTTTGGCACGAATGGGCCGGCTCGAACGAACTGATACCACAGCCTCACAGAAAACTGGCGTGAAACGACGTTGTGCTGTGTTTCGTTCAGTGAGTGAGTTTACCGTTGGCCCCACTTCCCTAATCCACCTATCCCTATTTCCTTTTGTTTCCTTATAAGGGCCAGCAACGCATTTGTGACTCTTCGGATGTCCATGGGCGACTGCAGCTGCTTTCCATCAGGTAACTCGTCTGCTCACTTGCCCCCTAAACATCATAAAAAATGTAAGTGATCTGTTGGCTGCATTTTACATAACTCGACAAATTTACTTAGATCCGCAATCTGGCTCTGTTTCTACTTCTCTGATGGTACAATTTGTATTTTAACGTACACTTATTTTTTCACAAAACCTGAACCAAAGGCAGAGCCTACGTCATCAAACTCTGACATTGGCAATTCACTACGGAGCCACATTAAAAAAAAAAACTAGGTAAGACTACAATTTCACAACATTACTACAGATATAAGACACCCATAATTCATTAATATTACGCACATTAGCATATTTTAGTTCAATTATACTTTGTAACGCGTGTACTTATAACATTCGTAATTATAGTGTATGATAGATATCTTGAAATTTTATTAAATATACTTAATGTTATACATAAGTTTTGTTAATCATATTTTACTTGGAAACAAACTCGGAAAAACGGCGATTTATTATTTTCATAGAAATCTTTACGTGTAACTAAGGAAGCTGATTAAGATCCAGATTACTGATCTAAATATGGTCGCGGTATGTCAAACCCAGCCGACAGATCACAACATTTTTGGCACATTCCGACCAAATGAGATAATTCCGATAACTGGCTTTTATTTATTTATTTATTTATTTATTTATTTATTTAATAACATGGAAAACTTACAGCTAAGTTATGACAATAGTTAC
>JAOTAV010000029.1:1640109-1657079 GCA_026546445.1 Cyclargus thomasi | reverse complement strand
CTTATCGAAGCCACCCGAGACCCCAGAGCCGGGAGCTACCTGGCACAACGGATAGCAATTGCCATCCAACGGGGCAACGCTATCAGTTTGCTTGGTACTCTGCCAGTTGGGGGCGAATACTTTTATTTTGTAATGTTTAGTCGATAAATTAATTTATTGTGCTGAAATTTGAATTACGTATAAATGTATGTGAAGAATAATATATTATTGAATATATAATTAAATTACCTATGTGCAGTAGGTATGACCGTTGCTAACTTTAAAATTAATAACAATTCTGATGCTGACGTTAGTTTTATTTTTATATTTTTAGGCATGGGTTAAATCTAAATCTTGTTTCTTAAAAAATATATAAGCAGGTTTTCATTGTCCGTTAAATGTGACCGTTTTTATTGAAAATCGAATCTTATGTCGACGGAATTAAGTTCCAAGTTCCCAATTTTTTTTTAAACAATGCCACAATATAATTATACAATATATATCAGATAATATTTAGCTTAACAATATGAAGCTTGAAAGTCGGAATGTGAGGCTAGTTTCATTTCAGTACATCATTAGTATAACATTATATATGTGTGTCTGCCTGTCTGATGCCTTAACACTAAAACAGCTGATTGGGTTTGCTGGGAATTTGGTATGGAGCCGTTTTGAATTTTTAATTTTTTCTTTATCCCGAGAATAGGATAGTAATTATTTTTTACACAAAGTTTTCCTCCGAGACTTTGAGTGTGAACGAAAACGAACGAAAGCGAACGAAGTTTTATTTTATTACATCAGAGACAAACGATTTTTTCTAGCAACAACTACGAATATGATACACAATTGACTCTACTGCATAATTAGTGTATTATAACTATGAATGGTGGGTCCACGCGTTGTGTGAGTCAATCGTCAGCGATGTTTGTCGAGTGTGGAACCGGCTTCAACATGTGAGATGTGTTGTAACCCCAGGTTACGACATGTCGAACCTTCGCCAGGTAGAATCGCTGGCATCGCACTAAATTGTTACTGACCATATTCTTACTAAATTTACCAATACACTAGAAACTCGATTAACCGGACTAATTCTTGACGATAGAATTTCGATTAATTGAAAATCCGGATATTCGAATAAAAAAAATCTATTCTGCATGGGCAAAGTTGTGGTATAAAATATAGAATAAAAGTAATAAAATGAGGCCTAAGTACAATAAAATGAGGCCTAAGTACAGTAAAATGAGGCCTAAGTACAGCAAAATGAGGCCTAAGTACAGTAAAATGACGCCTAAGTGCAGTAAAATGACGCCTAAGTACAGTAAAATGAGGCCTAAGTACAGTAAAATGAGGCCTAAGTATATTCAAATCGCCAAAAGCATGCGCTTAAACAGATTCAATTGTGACGGGGTCGATTGGAGGCTATTTTCGACTCTATGAGTAACATCTAACAATATAACATCATCAATATTTTCCTCGTGTCAATGCGTTTTTACATTATCCGATGCGACATCAGCGTCAGTCGTCGTTCCGATATCGGAGAAGATTAGGTGTATGAGTACTAGCTGGTGCCCGCGACTACGTCCGCATGAAACTTTATGAACTATCCCGTTTTTACAACGTTTTTGACGGCTGCTACTGGTCGTAACGTGATGTTATATAGCCTATAGCCTTCCGAAATAAGTGGACTAACCAACACAAAAAGGATTTTTCAATTCTGGCAAGTAGTTTTCGAGATAAGTACGTTCAAATGAACAAGAAAAACAACTCTTCAGCTTGATCTTATTAGTACAGATGTACCTGTCTTAACATAGTCCGATCCGATATTGGACAACTGCTCATGATGTACGATATCGGCGATCCGCGATGCGAATCCGTGCGGATTCGTTTCCCATTTCGGAAACTTCTGTGGAAATTGCCCGGAGTTTCCGTGAATCCCCAGATCGGTAAATGTGAAAACACTCTTAAGTGTATGTTAACGCGATAGAATAAACAAGGATATAGTTTTTTGTCAAGTTTTTTGTGATATTTAGGGGGCAAACGAGCAGACGGGTCACCTGATTGAAAGCAACTGTCGAAGAGTCGGATGTACGTTGCCGGACTTTATGAGGGGATAGGGAATGGGAATAGGGATAGAGGGATTAGGAAGGTTAGACCATCGGTTAACTCACTCACTGAACTAAACACGTGGTATCACTCCGGTCGAGCCGGTCCATTCGTGCCGAAGTATGGCTCTCCCACGGCAATGAGAATCGGTATTATGTACGATCCGCTTTATCCGTAGGATTTAACTCCCAAGGGCCTAGATTTGCCAGAACAGTGACCAATTAAGAACTGCAGACATTTTATACACTACAGATAGATATCTTTGTAAGACAAGTTTAGATGACCTAATATATATTGCATTAAAATACCTTAGTTTAATAGGAATTACAATATTACAATGCTGTTATCCTTGATATGTGCAATGTTAAGTAAATTCCTGAGGCTAATAGCCGGAAAATTGTATATTCTTTGAATCACTAGTGCAATATTCCATTTTGGTTTAATCAAATATTTAAATATAAAGCTATGTTGCTGCTAAATATATTAAAATTTTGAATTCAAACTGTTTCTATTCCAAATTTGAATTTTGTTTTTAACGACAAATGTTCTTAAGCTATTTTTTATATTTAATAAAATGCCTCCTCCTAACTGTTCGCAGGTATGGGACCCTACAGGAATATCTTCCGTTTGGGCGAGGTGGTGTGCCCGAGGCGCACGCGATGAATTCAACTGTCGTATATATACCTCCGCACTTGAAAAACTTCGATAGCGCGATGCAGGAATGTGGCGCTATATGTGGGTACCGCCACAAAGCAATGTTGAAGGTCAAAATAATTACCATGTTACGTCTAAAGTGGACATTGACCTCCCAAATAACCTCATATTAACAGTATATCGAATTGAACCATGTGAATCTTGTAAGTCGTGATGTATTCGTTTAAATTACTATAATAATATAATAATACCAATGCACAAATTAAATTTTTTGACGATCCGTGGCTCAGTTGATAAGCGCGTTGGTAGCTTAAGCCGGGGGTCGCGGGTTCGAATCCCGCCGACGGAGCAAAAGTTTTTCAATGTTCCTGGGTCTTGGATGTGTATTAAATATGTGTATCATATAAAAAAATAAATATGTGTATAGTATAAAATAATAAGTATTAAATATATTTCCGTTGTCTGGTACTTGTAACACAAGTCCCTGGGTAGCACGGGGCCAGACTGACGTGGTGTAAAGCGTCCATAGATATTATTATTAATTACTATTTTTAAATAGCTGTATTACCGCAACTTATAGAGTAAAAAGTAGACTACATATTAATCCCAGCTTACCAGCTAGCTCCATGCCAAATTTTATCAAACTCGAACCAGCCGTTTACGCGTGAAGAATAAACGTACACACTCACAAAATCACAAATTATCACATTTATAATATTAGTAGGATTTGCTAAAACTTTGAGGCTATCTTTGATGTTATTTAGGCCGTAGTCTCCGTGAAACTTTCTCTGGTATAAGTGAAGTTATCATCAGCTTTCATAGATATAGTATCTTAAGTAGCAATTAAACTATTACAAAAATAACTTTATACGACTTAAGAATGCTGAACCGGAAGTGGGCAGGTAATGACGAAAGGGATCGACTGTGGAGGGACCGGACCGTCAGTGTTAGGCTGATTTTAGTCCGCTGATCGCTAGCTGCATTTGGCCATTTAGAAAAGATAAGGAATAATAGAAACATATGATGTACGAGTATGGCCTAAAAATAAAAAAATAAAAAAAATAGAAACATATATCCCAGCACAAAGATATTACTACTGCAATCCCTAATCTTTTCGATATTCTTATGTTCTTTCAAAACATGGACGCCAAAAGCACGCACTCGATAAAGCTTGGCATCCCTTGGACCGCACTCCGGACAAACGCGTCTGTCCTTCAGCACCTTAAAATTCATACCCGCTTGTCCACTTTTTGCCTATAAAGGTTACTCATCGCCGGGAGCCCGATAGTCTTGAGAGTCTCATCCTCGCTGGGCATGTAAAGATGCAGAAGTAGCTACAAGTTAGACACGACTGTGAAGGCTGCTGGCTGCTCGTCCAGGAGGCATTACATCGGGTCAAGGACAGAGAAAAGTGGATCTATCCTGCAGAGGAAATTTTGATGGTGACGACTCTCAGTGATGATGATGATGATAAATGATGAGGTTTCGACTAGAAAGAGATCGCTAGCTGACCGTCAGCGCTGATAGCGAAAAGTATGAATTATAAGCGCAAAGTTGCTGACCACTAAGCGTTATTCAAAATCCCTTCAAAATTCCATACATCTAGGACCTTCAACGCGGACCGTACGTGTGCCTTCCGAGTAAGACTAAAATCAGCCTTAGAAAAGAGACTGCACTGGGGCAAAAATAGCGTTAGATATCTATGGACGCTTCACACCACGTCAGTCTTGCCCCGTGCTAAGTACCCGAGGGACTTGTGTTACAGGTACAAGACAACGGAAATATATTTAATACTTTTATACTATACACATATTTAAGATGTTTAATACATGATACACATATTCAAAACACATCTAAGACCCAGGAAAATTGAAAAACTTTTGCTCCGTCGTCGGCGGGATTGGAACCCGCGACCCCTGAGCCACAAAGGTCGTCAGTCAATTTAGTATACAGAAGAACGTGTAAATATCTTGATATTGAATGCCAAAATTCTACTGGGTCTAGAAGTTGGTGCTGTCATAATGTGATGAAATTACGAAACCGAGGATACAGTTTTTTCGAACAAGCGAATTTGATAATGTCACATTGTAGTTAATAATGTTTTGTTCTTTTTACCGGTTACCTGATGGAAAGCAACAGCCGTCGCCCATGGACACTCGCGATATCCGAAAAGTCGCAAATGCGTTACCGGCCTCTATGACGGAATAGGGAATGTGAATAGGGATAAGTTTTTTCATTTCATTCCCTCATATAGGAGGGAGTGAGTTAACCGGTGGCCTAACTTCCCCTATCCCTCAGGAAGTTAGGCCATCGGTTAACTCACTCACTGAACGAAACACAGCACAACGCCGTTGTACGCCAGTTTTCTGTGAGGCCGTGGTATCACTCCGATCGTTTATTCGTGCCGAAGGATGGCTCTCCCAGGGCAAGAATGTTGGTCAATATTTGTCGTAAAGTATGTTTCAGGACCTTAGAAAAAAAAAACAGAAAACTATTGCAATTTAGATCATATCGCAAGACTGTATTTTCATTATAATATATGTCTTTGTACCGTGATATTGTAGAGGTACTTTCAGTGTGCATTCGAATCGGTGCATCTCCATTCCACAACTAGATTTGACGTCATTGTCCAGCCGATGCGCAGACAGAAATAAGCCTTTTCCACCGTGACATATGACCCACAGCAAACATAACCTAAAGTTAAACGTGTCACGCGATTACGATACCTACGCAAACACAATAAGGGGTAAATTCGCGTATATTTACTATTTTTCGCGGGATACAGTCAGCGAAAATTCTGCATACGGATCCAACGGTGCAGAAAATGACATGTCAGTGTCGAGAGCTCGTCACCTCCATTTACATACTAGAATATTCGGGAAAAATCTCCCGCAGATATATGCTGCCCTGGTACACTCGCGCTCAGTCGGGGATATTTTGATGGAAATTTTCACAAGTCACCATCTAGATTCAGTTTCGGTTTACTTTATACGAAGTGACTTTCATGACAATCATATTATCAGGATCGTTTGTCATCAAATGTATCAAATACATTTATTCCCGTGGTGCTTCCCCCTTAAGTTCTTTGACTTTCGGTCATTGCAACTTTGTGCTGTCCCCCGCTTTGTATGGGGAGGAAATTGAATACTTCCTACTCCTCTTATATTCTTCTGATTAATTTCGTTGCGGGTCCCAAGACAGCTTTAGCACGTCCCTCGGGCTCCCTGAGATTATATCAAAGGGTTTTCGTGGTTGGATACCGCAGTCGATCCTGGCGACACAGGAGATGTAGTAGCGGGAATGTGTGGTGGGCCAAAGCCCGTTTAAAAAAAAAATATCAGGATCATGCTTGGGCTATGTCCATAAAGTATCCTGGTAGTAGTGCAGTGAAGTAATTACAACCAGGTTATATTTGCATTTGAGCGGGAAATCGGTCTAAGTATATTAAGGAGGAAGTATAGTATAACATTAACTCTAACACACATAAAAAATGACGTCATCGTTGTGTTAGATAAAAAAAAATCCACAACCAAACATATAACCTCCTCGTTTTTAGAAGTCGGATAAAAAGGGTTAGCACGCCTAAACACCTCTTTGCAAACAGCTGTTTTCATTACAAAGCACTACTGTATAATATGTGATATATAAAAGCAATCTCATTATTAACTTAAAGCTTGTTATATAGCTTATCACTGTTTTAAGTGAAACCTGATTATTAATCCCCTATTCATAAAAATATTTAAGCAATGTCATAGAGGTGTAATTCCTCTATGGCAATGTTTAACTAATCAAGGTTCGATATCCCTTTCTGGAACATCGAAAACGTCATACGACAGAAAGGGACAGCGGACCTTGATTAGTTAAGCATTGCTTAAATATTTTTAAGAACAAAGGGGTAAGTATTAAATTTTTAATAAGTTTATATATAAGGGGCAAGCTATGAGAATATTTTAGAGGCTAACCTCAAAAAATGGATCTCTATTAGTAGCGCTTTTTAATTATAGAAAAGTTTATAAAATGTCCAAACAAGACAAAACAAAACACTCAAAGAAAGTAACATAAACTTCTGTTACAAGCCCTCCTAGCCTTAGAAAGATCATAAGTTGATCCACACCATGAAGCATGTTAAGCCGACTTTGAATTATAAGGTAATTATGAAATAAATCTTGAAAAATGTAGCCTTTTAAATACGTCGATTGAACAAATCACAGAGATTAGCATTACCAAATAATAAGTCGATGCAAAAATATTCAAAACGACGCCATATTGTATTTACCGATATGTACGCCACCTAGCGGCCGCGAGCCGTGCGCCTGCTCCTTGCACTCACTAACATCACTACGGAACCACTAGTCATCGCCGAACCACTACTCCAACCACTAGTCCAACCGGCCAACCACTAATCACCACTAATCATCACTAATCTACTAATTACGGGAGCTATGCCGTCGCCGACAGCGAAACGTCGAATGAAATCCTCCACCATGTTGTTACTGAATTTTATACTCCATCCCAGTCAGCAGAGCCTCCAAGTTCGCCTCCTTCAAATTCGTTATGCATACAGCACCAAGGGCTGTTGAATACCGTTCGCGTTTATTTATGAACAGGCAAACTTCTGGCCGACGTAGGCCCGCGCCTCTGACTGGCGGGCAGATGCACACGATCGCTGAAAAAAGGGCTTTTTATGTATTCAACTTCACAACTCGCCTCATCTGCAAGTCGTATTATGGACCTAATTAACAAGTTAATACGGTGCGGGCCTGCGCACTGCACCTAGTTCGACTCATCGGACGAAATGTCAATTTTTGAACGGGTTCGGGGACGGCGGTGCTCGTGTTTTGCGAGCGTTTACGAGTTTGCAATGGTAAGGAGCGATCAGAAATTCCGCCCCGCCCGACACCCCCATCACAAAGTATAATGATATCGTCGCTCGCGTTATTATGGGAGTCGTCATAAATATTTCATAGCGCGAGGGCAGTAATGACCGAGTGACCGGATCGCGGATCGCTTTCATGAGCTGACAAAAAACACTCCTATAAATAACACGAGTAATCCCAGGGAACTGTCAGCAATGCTCTCGCTGAGATCACATGAGGCGGTGGCAACATTCGATTGAAAAAACTTCCTTAATATAGAGTCAATACAACACTTTTAATTACCCAGTGAATACCTGTATCGTAATTCTCAATCTCAAATGGTATTTGCAGGATCCAGCATCCAAAATTAAGTGAGTACGATACTCCACAGACAGTCTTACTTTTCCTAGGTTCAATAACATGAAGGCTAGGAAACGTCTCATCGGAATACGTCCGTTGTTACATAGATGGTTTGACCACAGAAGAGAACCTCAGGACCTGTTTCACCGATTACTAGTAAAGTTTCTGTTAGGCTATCCACAACCTTTTTCGGTGTAAAGATTTTCCATACAAAATCTGTCAAATAAAGTATCTGTAAGCGGTGAAAATCGTAAACTCTTAACTTTGGCGAGAGACATTCCAATTTACTGAGTTCACAGCGATAAATTCACAAAATATCACATCGGAAATTCTGAGGATTTACTTTGCTCTCCTCTCGGCGTGGAGTTCGAGCCAGGTCGTTTAAAATGTAAAATAATTCGTAAGTACCACGCTTACACTGGGAAAGAGTTTTTGAAGCATCGAACCAAGCTTTCATACAATAATAGACTCAACGTATGTAAAGGACTATTTCTTTTCTTCCTGATAATAGCCAGATAGGCTATCCATAATGTAGTCGACAGACCCTCCATACTTCATCTATCAGATAAGTCGTAGAAAGCCTATAGACACTTGACAGAGGGTAATGAAACAAGCCCTAAAATACTTTTTTATCAAACAATTTAGCATTATACTATATACATACCTGTCAAGATAACACCCAAGATTCGATCTTTTTAGCGTTTAGGACTTTTGCAGCTCGTTTATAAAGAGAACATATACTTCAATATTTCCTTTTCATACAGAATGCTTCAACCAAAAAACTAATTTACAAAAAAAAAATCCTCATAAATGAATCAGGGAACTATATTAGGTCATACCAGATGCTCCGGTCTAGACACTAGTTAGCAGAAGCTAGATAGTAGTCCGCGTAGTCTATAGGGTGGTAGTGGACGGTCTAATTACCGGCGGATGTCCATCGGCGTCCTTTGATGAAGTTGCTTTGATCACGCCGCCCGCAGTCCGCCGCCCGCCCGGGCCGAGCGGACATGATCAGATTATGAAGTGTAACGTCTAGGATCTATAGAGCGTTGAATTTTTTATTTTTTTTAATTTAATGATATTTAGGAGGCAAGCAAGCAGACGGAAAGCAGCTGCCGTGGCCTATGGACACTCGCAACATCTGGAGAGTCGCAAGTGCGTTGCCGGCCCTTTTTATTACGAGGGAACAGGGACTGGGAATAGGGATAGGGGGATTAGGGAAATTGGGCCACCGGTAAACTCACTTACTGAACGAAACACAGCACAACACTGTTTCACGCCAGTTTTCTGTAAGGCCGTGGCATCACTCCGGTCGAGCCGCGAGCAATTCGTAAATATTCTCAGTTGTCTGGTTGTAAATGGCCGTACTTTCTTCTGAGACCCAAACGAACGATTTCGGATGCTGCGTACTACGTGGTACTATTCTAAAAAAGCGTAAATTTCATTCGAATTCCGAAGTTTTACCGCGTAACATCTGATAAACGCCGTTAACCAATAATTTCGCATAATGTTTCCGAGTCAGAATCGAACGGAAATAATAATTAATCAGTTCACTAGCCCAAATAAAAAGTATTGACTGACAAGCGATAAACGATAAAGTAAGACCTCTTTTTGTAAATAAAACCTCGTTTAGCGGACAGTCCATCACCTATTCTCGCCTCAATACGACCGAAGTCAATAGATTCTGTGACTAAAGACACATAGTCTTTTTTTAATTCTTCATTTAGAACTAAAATCTTTAAACGGGTTTCCTGAACGGAGATTGGGTTTTCTTTTAGTCACCATTTTGCGTTGTTATCCTTTCAAAAAGGTTCTGGAAAATCTTTGACAAAGTATCCAAAATGTCCGCTCTACCCGACAGCACAGGCCGCGGCGGGCACCGATCTCCTTTGACTGAAAACTTGTTACAGACCATATTAAAATTCAAAAACGACTCACGAAACTCCGTCTCAGTCCGCCATCCGCTCGGTCCTCCTGAAAACATTATTCACGGGATTTGAATAATGATTTCGTTTTAGACCCTCACACTTAGTATGCGTAAAGATTCAAGGATAATGTGATTTTTGGTCCCAACTTAAATAGCTTACAAACTTAATTGTGTTCAAAGGTGTGATATGTCTTTAATGTCGTGCAGCTTTTGAATATGATTCCGCTTTGAGCTTATTTACTTCGAAAGTTTGGAGTGAGGCAATACATAGACGTTCCCTTGAGGCCATTGCAATATAATGATGATAACATTATCATATCAAGCTGGTAGGGTGCTTGCATTTTCTTTCATTGTAGTTCTATGTGCCATTACTGATTGATAGAAAATCACTAACACTTACTCTTGAAAATTCGATAAACCCCAAAGATTTTAAAAAATCTGGTAAGGTACTTCTTATAATTATTTCTTTAGCCACAGAAAGACATTTATTACGATAATATTAAATAAAAAAAAATCTGGACGTCATCAGCTCCCTCTAAAATAGTTACTACTGCCAGGAGTATTTCCGGACCATTGCGATCTGCGAACTCACTTTGATGGGGCGTACCGGACGGTGCCGGTACGGCATAGCACACAGTTGACGGGCCGGGTCTCATCGCATTGACAGATTCTGAGTACCAGTGACTTGATATACCAAAAACGTTGCTATATTCTATTACTTTTACTAAAATCTACTAAACCGTGTTTTAGCTTGTATACAAATTTTCCTTTATTTATTATACGTGACTAAAACTAAAATAAAATTGATTGTTTATAAGACTGTCTTCATTATCTTTTCAAAATATTTTATTCTATAATATCAATTTCCTATTATAATCTACTAAAAGATTTTGGACTACCTACTAAACCGTTACTCATTTGTACCAAAAAGTAGAAATCTACTAAATGTGGTAAAGGCTTGAGGGGCCGTGTCGCATCCGACGCGCTAAAATCCTCCCCACTGATCGGGCACGCTCCTTCAAGGTGTGCGATACGCTCATCCGTCGCCATACAATCTGTATGGGTACGGATGTTTTCGCTGAGACCCGGCACGCTGCGGCCCGGCACAGTTTGCTTACACCTTTAAGATAAGAGCGTTATCCCCTTAAAGAGTAAATATGTTCTTCAACTCTTCTCATGTTGTGAGTGTCCAATGTCCATGGGCGAAGCTAGATCCTTTGCCTTCCTAAAACGTTTTTCATTAAGTAGAATAGCGGCAGGACACTTACTTATTGAATTTCCCGCTTAGTACCTACATAAAGTGAAGCAGTACTTTCACTTTGTATTTTCAAGTTGTTATTCCATAGATTTGGGACTCGAGTGGCTCCTTGGTTCGCATTTGATCATTTTTAAAACAACGCTTCGTTCTCGAGCAACATTATGTAAATGTATTCCGCGCGCAGGGGGCGCCTCGAGTCTTGCCGACTTCACTAATTACGCCACTGAAATAACTACTTCCTGTGATTACAGAATCATAGACACAAGCATCACATATTGAGAAAAAAAGTAATGCTTTTATTAATGTCATTATATTTCGAAAAAAAATTGTTACGCGAGACTAAAATATATATTAATAGAGAATAAGATATAGCACGTTACAAATTTCGTTACGAGTTAAACTATGCCTCTTACTTTAACAACGAGATTTTCGTACTTTATTTTTTACATTTAATCAGTTTTGTTATCAGTTTTCTATGAACTTGTAGGTTTATACAAAGTGTAACAAAAGTAGGTGATAATACTTAGGGGTGTGTACGTGTTCCGTATATAGAGTATACTGTGAAAGTAGCGACGTTAAAAGCGAACAAATGTTTTTGTAATTTGTATGGAGAAGCTCACGCTGGCGCGCTTTCCCATTCAAATCGCAAAAAAAATTTTTTCGCTTTCAACGATGGCTCTTTCACAATGAACTCCTATATAAGGGACAGATACTAAAGTATACACTTACTTTTGTGACACCTTTTATATTGGCTTTTTTGTTGTGCTCTAAGGTGAACATTATATATCTTGGATAAAAAATGTTATGTATTAACAATCACACCTAAGTAGGCATTTCAGTTTTGTTTGACAAATTTTCTTTTCTACCTTTTAATTTTCTTCTCTCACTTAATTTCCCCAGCATTATCTCGCACCTGTTTCGCGCCGGCATTTTCGTCGATCGGATATTTTCCTCAACATCCATCATGCCGATAACGGCCAGACTCATGCCCGCTCATTATACGATAGTCTTCTGTTTAAGATTCGACCGCCATATTGGCCAGGATAATGATGTTGTGATCATCAACTATGATATTGTTATATCTGATTAAATCACATAGGATTTTCTTAAGAAATATTATAGTAACATTTTTAGTAGTTTAGTGGTATTTAAATTTCGTAAAATTAGATACAAAATTTGCGATACCTATTTTATTATTCCCATGGTAGTCAATATTATCATATATGTACAACACAAAGATAGATAATAAATATCATTAGTTTATATAAAACATTAGACAAGCTAAGTTCCCAAAAGTCTACCGCTCAAGGCAAAATCCATCAAACCGTTTAGGCTGCAGAGCGTATCAAACAATTACACATAAATATATACTCTCGAAAAACATAACCATCCTTCTGGCGCAGCCGGGTAAAAAGAAACGACACAATATACAAATTACACCGCGACAGATTAGGTATATCCATAGAGGAATTATACCTATGGAATGGTATACCATAGACCAATTATTTTATGTTTAATTATATAAAATAATAGGTCTATTTATATCATTCCTTTTCTTCTACAAAAACAAACACTGTTATCTTTATATTCAATCCATTAGTTACTTAACATGACTTGTAAGTAACCTTAACAAAACAGTACGACGCAGAATTAATTACTTCTAATCACAACAACGGAGACGGGGAGACAATTAAAGAAATCAATTCAGTTCAATTTGCTATCCGCGGACGTAAAAATGGCGGAGACAAACGCTCTAATCCCCCTCGCATACATTAGGCTGTTTGTTTTTGCTACATTAACATTTTTATGACTAAACGGAGACTCGAATTACACTATCGAATGAGTTCTGAATAAAGTACAAATTATTGTGTGCTGTTGTGGCGAACGCTTCCGAAGGATCTTTAAGAACAATCAATTGATTGAACAATAAAACACTTTTTTTTCTTTATTTTTATATTTGATTCAGGCAACATGGACGAAAATATATAATATACCTTGTAGACTCATAAACATATTAATATGCTATATTTAAAAATACGTTTGAAGTAATCGTAAAAAGTTTGAGCATTGAGCTCAATTTATAATTTTTACAAATTGATTTCTATACATTAATTGTAGAAGATTTGATATCATCGTTAATACGTAACGATTCAAACGAGAAAGGTGTAAGAACACGCCCCTGCGGAACACCCCAACGAGCGTGCTGTCAACAACATTTCAAGTAATTATCTTTTAGGCGATCTTGGCTTGGCTCACGATCCGAACAAATACCAAATACATCAGCTGCGAGACAGCACAACCAAATATGGACTAACAAGAACTTTTTGCAATCACGTTTCTACGCTCTGCAATTATAAAAAAAGATTTGATAAGGCCTAACCATAGTTAATGAGTGGAGAACTCTAATAGATTTTACCTTTGAGAAGTGTGTGACATCGCACCCAAGATGGGAACTTACTTAAGCTTTACTGGGATTTTGCAATCCCTCCTATCAATAATTTGAGCGAAAACCTTATGAAGTTTTTATTATACATTTACTTATTGTAACGTTTTTTTTTAAACAAATTACAACCGAGTGTAATATTGGGAATTATATTTTATACCAGTGAATCTCGATTTACTTAAATCTGGTTACTTGTTAAGGCACTCCTATAGAAGCCATATATTATCTACCGTATGTTTCACTTAGGGTTTATTTCATCACTTGCGTTTGAGTTTAGGCCCGGTTTACATTTAATTAAGTACAGAAGCGAGTTAACAAAACGGTCAGGTAAAAATTAAGTAAAAAGTATTAAGTGACGTTCGAACGTAGGCTAGTTGAGTAATCATAAGTTGTTGGTTCGATAACAAGATAAGTCTCCATAAATTGCTCAATGATTGCCTACAAACTAATTACATTTAATATTTTACTTATGTAACTAAATACCTATTGTATTAAATTTTTTGATAACTTAAATATTATAATATGAACTGTATTAAACTCAAAAGTCTACGCGCTGGTAAGTTGAGTTGGTGGGAAGCGGGAGACGCGAGAGGGGTACACTTCGCACTTAACTTGCCAAAACTAGGATCGCGTTCTATTTAAGCCAACTTAATTAACAACTTAAGTCGATTTTACCGATCTTAACTCGCAACTAAACTAAATTAAGTGTAAATCGGCCCTTAGTGTCGTAGAAGATATCCACAAGTCATCTGACAAATGAAGTACAGAGGATTTCTAACGTTAAAACCATCACGACCAGAAGCAAGGACGTATCATTTCCTTATTTTTAAAAAATGTAACGCGTGATGATGATGATATTATGCTGACAGGCTCCACCATCTGCAACAACGTCTCACTTCATTTGGCTATTCAAATGTATAAAAAGTTAACGCCGAACGCGCCTCCCTCCGAGTGTTTTTAAGAAATACTTTGAATAAGGCGCGCTGTTCACCGAAAGGCGGCTCTAGGAAGATCGAAAGATTTAAGAAAATAATTAGGATTCAAGAACTATTAAGGACCTGTATTACTGCTTACTGATAAAGTTTCTGATAGGCTTTCCACAACTTTTTGAGAGATTTTACATACAATATCTGTCATAAAAAGTTGTGGATAGACTATCCGATAGTTGTCAGTAAGTGGTGAAACAGGCCCTTAATATTTTAAAGTTTTTGGCAATTTATACTTTCTCATAAGTCGTAGTCCATACTAATAGTATAATTACTGTATGTAAAAAAATGTCGTTTGTAACTTGCCTCGTGGTTTTAATACAAATTGTTTCGGTAAAGAGTGGTTCTGTGGTAATTTATTAATCCTGCAGACTTATCATAAGCGTTGTAAGAATACGAGAATTTTTTTATTTGTTGCTGATGCGGATAAACTGACAGATTTACTTTATGCATTTGCCACTTTGTCCATCCTGCTTTATAAAGAAACACTTTTTCTATCGCCCGCAGGTAGATTTAATAATCTGCGACCTTTCAGTCGCCACGCGAGTGGGCGGCTTTAGGCAGTTTTTTGAATAATGCGAGTGTTTTGGGCAGGAGTATGGTTCATTTGGCGCGGAACTTCTGTAAGTCGCGGAAATCATATTCATATTTTTTCCGCTCCAGTCGTTCAGGAAATTTGAATAAAACGCGTAGACGCCATTACCTTTATACGAAACATTTTGATAACTAAATTTCTGTTTTGTTTTGATGAAGTACTTTATAGTTATTCTGATGTTGTTTTTTTTTCGGAACCGCAAGAAATCCACCGAAGTACGTTTACTACTGCGTTTAATGTAATACGCAATTAATATAAATCAGGATAACATGTAATAACGAAGGTTTTATATTTACAACGGTTTTTATGCATAATCAAAGGTTTCCTATATTTATTAAAGAAATGATTAGTTTTGCGGTTTCAAGACTAATTCATGGGTACCTAGTACCTACTTTAATGTAAGTATGTGTAATATTTTACATGTATGTTTTAAATTCGATTTGCAACATTTTTCTTTTTTTTTTCAATACAGAATCACCTGTTTTTCTTTTGTCCCTTTGGTTAACTGGTAGAAAATGCCCTATGACATTACCTCGCCATTGTACATAGTAGTTAGATAAAAAAATAAGTAAATAAATGCCTTCTTTCTATGAGGTTCCAAGACAATATTTTAGCCACATTTTGCAGCTTCTTTCATAACAAACTTCACCGAGCTAAGTCTTTGCATATTTAGCGGCAAAGTATTTAGACCAAACTTAATTTCGCGACGACCGCAAAGAAAACTTACCACGAAATTAATATTTCTTTCATTAAAACCTTGTAATATTTTCCTCTGCTGCATGCATAAGTAATTCTTATGAATAAGGAGCGGGGGCGATCGAACGCGAACGGTTTGATTTTGTCTAGCTTCTACCGGATTGTTTGTTTATCAAATTGCGATTGTGGAGGTAAATGTTTGGATGTTTTAATGTATACGATGAGGGGTTGGTCGTGGCCCAAAGGTTGTAAGCAACCGTTGGATCTCAGTTTAAAAATAGGTGACAACGGGAATTGTTGTTAGCAACCAAGAATTCCCGTTACCTATTATTTTTGAACAGAGATTTTTTGAAAACTGTTTAATATAGTTTGACTGTATAAACAATTTTGCCAACCCCGATGGAGGCATGTACTAATGAAACATTTTCCGATCTCAAGCACGTAATACGGATACTCATTGCCGTGGGAGACCCATGCTTTTTCACGAATGGGCCGGCTCGACCGAGGTGATACCACGGCCTCACAGAAAACTGGCGTGAAACGGCATTGTGCTGTGTTTCGTTCAGTGAGTGAGTCTGTCGGTGGCCCAACTTCCCTTATCCCCCTATCCTTATTCTCTATAACAATTCCCTCATATAGGCCGGCAATACACTTGCGGCTCTTCGGATGTCACGAGTGTCCATGGGCGACGGCAGTTGCTTTCCATCAGGTAACCCCTGGCAACCCCACCGTTTTGTTTCCAGTGTTTTTAAGAATAGTCCGCGGTATTCAATTAAATTATTAAAAAAAAAAATTAAAACCGACTTCCAAAGGAAAAAACAAAAGTAATAAAAAAGGAACTAAAAAGTATTAAATAAAATTCGGTGAGGCGTCAGCCTATTTCTGACACAATCTTCATTATTTTAAAATCGGTACCAGCTGACATGTCATGATTTGTCTAAATTTAAATTTTTGACTGGTACCGACTTCAAAATTTTGAAGATGGTGTACTCATGGTTCAGTCACCACTATGGTGAATATGGGACCTATTCGAAACAACACCCTATACAACAAAGAAAAAATTTTGAAAATCGGTTCACAAACGGCGGAGCTATGGTTGAACATACATAAAAAAAA